>CM042050.1:42500000-42760000 GCA_023525745.1 Arctium lappa | reverse complement strand
AGGAATTAGAATGGAATGTCATCAGATTTGACCACCTGTTTGGTTGACAGACATTGGAATGGAAATTGTTGAAGGAATTGAAATTTGTCTGTTTGGTTCACATGATGTAGCTTTGGAATTGGATGAAATATTAGTAAATGACCAAAATACCCTTTTTGAAAATTTTGAAACCAAAATCCAACTATTGTGGTTCAGATCGGTGGTGGTTTAGAACGGTGGTGGTTCAGATCGGTGATGGTCGACGTTTATTCAGATTGGTGGTGGCCGGTGGTGGTTCAGATCAGTGGTGGTCGACAGTAATTCAGAACGGTGGTCGACAATGGTTCAGATCAGTGGTGGTCGACGGTGGTTCGGAGCGGTGGTCGGCGGTGGTTCAGATCGGTGGTGGTCGACGGTGGTTCGAAACGGTGGTCGGCGGTGGTTCTGATCGGTAGTGGTCGAAGGTGGTTGGGTACGGTGGTCGGCGGTGGTTCAGATCGGTGGTGGTCGACGGTAGTGTTAGAGCGGTGGTCGGCGGTGGTGGTCGACGATGATTCAGATCAATGGTCGGTGGTGGTTTAAATCAGTGATGGTTTAAATCGGTGGTCGATGGTGGTTTAGATCGGTGGTGGCCGACGGTGGTTCAGATCGGTGGTCGACGGTGGTTCGGATCGGTGGTCGGTGGTGGTTCAGATCGATGGTGATTGGCGATGGTTCAGATCGGTGGTGGTCGGCGATGGTTCAGAACGGTGGTGGTCGACGATGGTTCAGAATGGTGGTCAGTGGTGGTTCAGATCGATGGTGGTCGGTAAAGGTTCATATGGGTCTGAGTAAATCAAGTAGGGAAGATGGGGATAGTCTTGTATTTTTGAGAAAATGAGATGGAATGGAATTGAATTCCTTCTAAAATGTGATGGAATGACCAAATCCCTGAATGGTGGAATATGTGGAATTCAACTCCATTCCATGAGAAACCAAACGCCTGAATGAAATTTGGTCAACGGAATTGATCATTCCAATTCCTTCAGATTCCGTTGGAATCCTGCGAACCAAACGCCCCCTTATTGTCATTTACTTTCATGTCTTTATTTTTAGTACTTTACATTTATTTGCATTCCATTTCCGTAGTGAGTAGCTAATCATTTTAGTTTGGGTGTGAGGCAAATGGTGAGTATGTTAATCAAAAGAATGTAGATTTTGTTTGGCAATAATGATGTTCTATTATTTCATTTCAAGTTTTATAAAAATCAATGACACTTCTTGACAAGTTGATAACTTTGAAAGTGTTAAAGTGTCATGGTCTTAGACATAATCCATTATATGCATGTCAATTTGAATGATATGGGAAGTAGAGTTGAGAAAGTTGCTAACAAAGATTGTTGTCTATATTTTCCAAATTGATTTATTCTCGACAGGTTGGTCGATATTCAAAGTGTTAAATTGTAGTGGACTCAGAGATGAGCTACTTGGAACATACCAACTTGGATGATATGGGAATCGGCTTGAGAGAGTGATTTTTAACAAAGAAATTTGTTTATCCATATATATTGAGGACTTCATTTTCACTATTTATTTGGTCATGGTACTACATATAAATATGTAGGTTTTAAAGATAGAAGTAGTGCAATTGTTGAAAGTCCGAGAGGAATACCCTCAAAATACATAATATAACTAATTGTTGCCAAACTCGTGCCGTAGCATTTCTGTAGTATTAAGTCTGCTGAAAATTGTCTTATGATTATCTCACCCCAAATCTTACACCCACGCTTCTTTTACATTATGTTATTTACATCATTGTTAAAAACAACTCAAAAAAAGTCTTCAAATTCACCCTCTTGAATCATTTCTTTCATTATACTTTTAAAGCACTTTTACTACAATCTTCGTGGATGATATTCGGTATTTTACCACTTTATTACTTGGAAGACGATATAGTTCCATTTAGTATACTTGCTTTTTGGTTCTATTTAGCATATCTTTGAATGTGTATAAAAGGTACCACCATGCGACTGAATTATTCGGTGCTTCACAGTCAAAGCCGCAATTTTTTACCATTTATTTTAGATGAAGGGCTAGGATCATTTCTCTACTTCTTATACGTTTAGCACTTCTCATTTGAACTTATGGCTATATATATATATATATATAGAGAGAGAGAGAGAGAGAGAGAGAGAGAGGTGGTTTCATTTGCAAACCACCATAAAATTGCAAACTTTGCAACCCACTTCTTAGTCGTAGATTTCATCAATCAATGGTCAAGATTAAATTGAGTTATTTATGGTAATTAAAATTTAATATATTTAATTAATAAAATTAGAGAGTGAGGGCAAAATCGTATATTGTAATTTCAAGACATAATTAAGGAAAACGGATGAAACTATAATATTTTTGGGAACATGGTCAAGATTATAGTTGGTTACCAAAATTAAAAATTAATATATCTAATTAATTAATAAAACCGGTGATGTAATCATGATATTTTTTGGAACATAACTAAAATGAAAATTTAATATATTTAATTAGAAGCCTTGATGTAATGAGTCCGGTTTCTACCGTGATGAACTTTGTGATGTAAATATGCAGAAGAGAATTATGATAAACCCATGATGAAACTGTGATGAAAACTAAGTAAAGTTGTGATGAAAATGAATATAAAACCGAGATGAAACTGAGATGAACGCCGATGAACGGAGATGAAAACGGATATGAAACCGAGATGACACGGAGATGAACGGCGATGAGCGACAATGAATAGAGATGAAAACGGATATGAAACCGAGATGACACGGAGATGAACAGAGATGAACATAAATTAACCGTAGATAAGTCGAGAGTTGATCGTGACGACATCAATCGAGTTGAACAACATATATACTTATGTATCTGTAACACCCCAAAAATGGAGATAACAAAATTCCGGAAAAACGGACATATGGTATATAAAATTGTCATAACAAGAGTCTCCTAAAAATGGGAAAATGTATTAAACCTCCTAAAAATGGGAAAATGTATTAAACCCAGGTTGTAATTTAACGGCAATAAACAACAACCATCTAATCTAATTTCTATGACAGAAATAATATTACAAAAAGGGTGTCGTCTATAAACCCAATACAATCTTCACAAAGGGGCGTCCAAATGCACTATCCCCAAGCTCTCACCAAGTCCGCCTAGACTTTCTTAGGTGCGACGCCACTAGAACCTGAGATACACATAAACACCAAACAAGTGTTAGGCCAAAAAGCCTAGTGAGGTTGAATGACAGGTAATAAATGCATACATAGCAATTTCATAGATTTTACCAACAAAATTATCCATCATCATAATCAATGGGGGAGACCCATAGCACCAAATATATTCCACCCAAGAGACGAGATACCCTAGTGCTAACTCCCACGAGCGACACCACAAGGCTCGGCCCATCTGGGAGTACAACAAGGCATTGCCCCAAATGGCGGAGGTCTAAGTGCATACCAACACGGTGGCACCCAAGACTATGTCCTCCTAGTGTCTATATGACTTGGTTCATCCAATCCATGTATTTGTGACCAATGAGACATAGTAGTCTTTCCACCATTTGCACATAATGCCAATGCACTTCACATGTTCAAGTACCTATACTCATCAACAAGTCATGATACAATACACCCATAGTTGCTCATGCATATACCCTTAAATGAGAATACATCCCTAATCCCCAATCATACATATGTTTCCATTCTTTAAGAGTTTCCCTTTTTGCATTCCCAAATTATCATATATATCAAGTAAAATAAATGAATAATACCTTAGTTCACATGAAAATGAAAAAACAATAAATATGCAAGTATGGACATGTATGTCATTTATAAAAGGATTTAGAACACTCACAATCTAGGTTTTTATTAAAATCCTATAAAAGTTAGCAAACCCTAGGGGGGTTGGAGATGATGACTTAGAGACTTGATATCTTGAAACCTTGGTAGTAACTTGAAATAAATGCCCTAGATTAGTTCCTTGAGTCCAATAAATGATTCCCAACAAGAATTAGGTTTGCATTGAAGAGGGGAGGGGTTTTAGAGAGGAATATCGGCCCTAGATAGCTCCCAAATCGCTAGAAACAAAGATGGAATTGAGAACCCTAGTTGAAATCCCATCAAACCTGATATTTATAGCCTCAGAGGCGACGTGCGACAATGCCAAGCGACTTTTCCATGGGCATTGTCGCTTGGTCACTGTCGCTGGTTAACCACAACACATGGTACACCCTCTGCGACTATGCCAGACGACTTTGCCCAAGGGCATTGTCGCTGGGCAATGTCGCTAGTCGAGCCCCGCCTTCTGAATGTTCCTGGCGACTATGCCAGGCGACTTTGCCATGGCCATTGTCGCCGGCAAGGTCGCCCATACCTTCCAGGACCCGGTTTTCCTTCAATTCTTGCCCGGAATCTTCTACTCCGAAGTCTACGCCCCGATAATACATTAGAAAACTAATATAAGATGATTAAGACTTGCGAGAAATTAGTCAAATAGAATTTTACTTGCCTAAGAAGGGTTAACGGTTTTCCGGGTGTTACAATATCCATCTGAAGCATCTATGAAAGACACAACTTCAAGATGTTGATACGAGGTTGCAAATACGCGTGAATATGAAGCAGTACTTCATTCATCCACTTTTGTTTGCTAGATTAATTTTTAATTAAAACAAATAAATACCATAATTAGTTGGTTATTAATTTAAACATATCCAAAAATAACGGTAGATGATAATTACCATAAATAAATGGAAAAAAGATAACCTTACCCTTATAATTAAAATTTATAAAAAAAAGAAAGAAATTCATTGATCGGTTAGAATTGGTGTCTAAAGTTTGCAATATAATGGTAGTTTTCAAATGATCGCTCCCCTATATATATATATAGTGTTTGGTTCATTTGAGAAATGGTAAATATATGAGAAATAGAGAAGTAATCCTAGCCATTCATATGGTCAAGATCGGATTTGACTAGTCAAATATTGCGGCTTTGACCGGTCAAAATACACGGGATGAGTTCATATATGAATCTGTATGAATCACAAAGATTCATATATGAATCTGTTAATTAGTTCAACTGATTCATATATGAATCTTTGTGATTCATACAGATTCATATATGAATCTGTTAGTTAGTTCAATTGATTCATATATGAATCACAAAGGTTCATATATGAATCAGTTAAAAGAATTAATTTGTGAATTGCACTGGTTCATATATGAACATATAGTTCATATGTGAATTATACATGTTAATATATGAACACAGCCCGTGTGTTTTGTAAAATTTACGAAATTGTCCTTCTATTTTTGGGATAGCCGTAACTTTTGACCGGTCAAAGCCGCAATATTTGACTAGTCAAATCCAATCTTGAACATATGAATGGCTAGGATTACTTCTCTATTTCTCATATATTTACCATTTCTCAAATGAATCAAACACTATATATATATATATATATATATATATATATATATATATATGTATGTATATATATCATTTGAGAACTCCAAAAATTTTGAGATCAATGAGATCCATTCTAGTCCACTCAATTGCATTAATTAATTTGATTTAATAATTAAATATAAAAGGTTATTTAAGTAATTTAATAATTAATGACAACTCATCAAACTATATTTTAGGAAAGTCAATTATTATTATAAATATATATGTCATGCTCTCCTTCTCTCTAATTTGTAACGGCCCTTATTTTTCTCACCTCCCTCATCTCTCTCGTATTAATCTAAACCATCACTCTAACTATCATCTAATGTGCATTGTGTGAACAAACTAAAACAATATCACTTGAAATAATTAAAATACTCGAGTCACAATGTGAACACACTAAAATAATAAGATTTTAAATAATAAACATAGTGAAATTACATTGTTAACACACTAAAACAATAAGGTTTATACTGTTAGAACACATTGATACTATCACACTTTGAACTAGACGTATCATAATGTGCACACCAACTTAGAGTATACACAATGTAAATGTTACTATCACATTGTGCACACACCATACCCTGTTATTATGAATGTTATATGCACTACTAAACAAACAGTCTTTTCCGGCGGCTGTTTTCGACGGAATTTTCCGGATTTCCGACGAAAGTCAACCTGGTCAAACCTCGTTGACTTTCGCCGGAAATTATTTTTTAAATTATTATTTTTAAAAAAGTTAATATTTCCGGCGGATTTCCGGTGGAATTAATTTAATTAATTACTTTCCGCCGAAAACACTAAAAAAATTAAATATTTTTTTAGAAAACCTTTTTAAAAAAAATTAATTCCGCCGAAAATCCTCCGAAAACACTAAGAAAATTAAATATTTATTTTTTTTCTTAGAAAACTTTAAAAATAATAATAATAAAAATTTGATTCCGCCGACAATCTGCCAAAAACACTAAAAAAATTAATATTTATTTTTTTCTTAGAAAACTTTAAAAAAAATTTGATACCGCCGAAAACACTAAAAAAAATTAAATATTTATTTTTTTCTTAGAAAACATTAAAAAAAAAATTGATTCCGCCGAAAATCCGCCGAAAACACTAAAAAAATTAAATATTTATTTTTTTCTTAGAAAACTTTAAAAAAATTTGATTCCGCCGAAAACACAAAAAGTTACATACTTATTTTTTCTTAGAAAAATTTTAAGAAAAAATTAAAAAAACTTATTGGCTTGAATGTAATTGTAAAAAAATATTTATTTTTATTCAATAAGTATTATTAATAGAAAAATGTGTATTTGTATCGAAAAAATTGATTATGTATATTTTAAAAATTGTTTATTTGAATTTTTGGACAATTATTTTATGAAACCAATTTTTATTGATGATTTATTGATAAAAACCAATTATAAAAAATTCTAGAAATAATAAAACCGATGAAATTTTCGGCGGAATTTCCGCCGAAAATCCGTCCGAACATTTCATCGAAACAAATTATTATTATTAAAATAAATTAATTAATAATTTCCGGCGGAATATTCCGTCGAAAATCCGCCGGAAATTATTAAAATTATTTCCTTAATTAAGCAAATCATTAAAATTAAAAAAATTCGGGTCGGTTTTCGGCAGAAAAATCCGTCGAAAAATTCATTTCCGTCGAAAAAACCGCCGAAAAAGTTTATTTGCGGCGCCCGTGTTTCCGTCCGACCAAATCTGCTGGAAATACAAATTTTCGTCGGTTTTTCGGCGGATTTGGCCGTCAGAAAAAGTAGAAAATTTTGTAGTGATGTGAATAGTTTATTTTTCGGTTGAATAACATAGATGAGAGATGAGAGATGAGAGAGGTGAAAGAAGAGATAATATAGGAGAGAGGAGGGAGAAAGTTACAAAACACCCACAATGTCCCTAATTAAATTATTTAGTAATAGTTACTAAAATTACAATGTTTCTATATTAATATATATATATATATATATATATATATATATATAGAGAGAGAGAGAGAGAGAGAGAGAGAGAGAGACTCATTTATTTGCTAACCGTGACATTAGTGCTAACCAATCTCAACCATCCATTGTGATGATCAACGGATCATATTTAATTGAATTTTCATTTAATTAATTATTATACATAAGGATTGATTTAAAACAATGCACAAGTGCACAGGGATAATTTGGTAAAATAACAATCCAACTTTATTTACGGAAACACGTTTTAAAATCGTAAAATCCCTAACATTTAGGGATTTCTTCCCCTAGAAGCATTATCTCTAACATTTAGGGATTTCTTCCCCTATAATCATTAGGTAACCATCAAAACACAAAGGGAAAACAAAAACATGTGGTTGTCCTCACCGCATATGTGGTTATATGGTATATGATTGTGTTTGTCCATATAGAATTAACATATACACATTGCACATATGCATATGTGCATATTTGGGTATATCTGGTGTGTTTTATATTTTAACTGCAAGCGTACGGGTTGTGTAGCATACGGGTCGATCACAGGGAGCAGTGGTTTAAGTACTAATCCTGCTATAAATCATGAACTAGCTATGTGAACACAAATGACGGAGATTTTTATAAACTAAGGATTAATCTATAAATTAAAATACAACTATAAAACATAAATACATAAAAAAGACTTTAACTATTTATAACAAAAACTATGAAAATAATAGTAGAAGATTAATTACGACATATATTAAACTAAGACATAAAAACAAGATGGAAGTGGTGACACTCAACAATTATATCAAGGTAGGGGTTTATCTTTCTAAAAACATTTAAGACCCTCTTCCAAGGTGAAACAAACATTTCTAGTTAAGTAGTTTGACTACTTTCGTGACATCCGACTTAACTAGAAGCATTAAGATTTTGATAAAACAATTTCCCCGATTCCTACTTTTATCTATTTCCATGATAATTTTAGAATCGTTGGTTAATCGACCAAAAGCCAAATTCAAACTTCCGTTAATAATTCGATTTGTTAGATAAAGGGTTATCGAATAGTCGGTCTCCGATCACAACCCAACTTCCGTTGGTGATGAACCGTAAAACTAACCTTCGATAACTGTACCGTTTAACTTCGAGTTAACCAATTTCTCAATATAACCGCTGATTATCACCACACAATCTTATATGCGAAAAGAACTAGAAACGACTTTTATTGAATTAGAAAAATAAACAATATATATATATATACTAGATACTAATATATAACATAAAATATAGAGGAAAAACATCAAACAACATTTCTACATATATTTATGAATTAAGAACATAAACGAGAAAGAGATACAATACTAGATTGATGAACACGAATGCAGAAATCCTCCGAGAGAAGAGTAAAACCGGAAGTTAACCCTCTAGAGAGAGTTCACTTCCAAACCGAAAACATGAGAAAAAAAAAGAGAGATTCTAAGGAGAGGGGATGGTACATATTTATACTAAAAATATCCAAAATATCTAAATAAATATCTCGACAAATATCTCGACAAATATCTCGATAAATATCTCGACAAATATCTCGACAAATATCTCGATAAATATCTCGACAAATATCTCGATAAATATCTCGACCAAGCAGCAGAAAAGTTGCATGAAGTAGAAAACGTTCTGGACAAGGCGCACGGGTCGTGCGTTTTTCAGGCTCGTGCGCACCACACAGAGGCGAATCCAGCTTTTGTTCTTTAATAGTTTTTCTCCACTTTTCCACCTTGCTTCATTTACGTTATTCGGCATCCATTGTAACCGAACCGAGCGATATCAAATTAACCTTAAATTTAAATAAAGTCGTAAGTTTTCCGAATATGATCTGAACGCGGAACGAATGATGGATGCAATGCGATTTAAGCTAAAAATGCATAATTTAAGCTAAACTAAGATGCAAAACATATTATATTAATAGATAAAATATGTACAAAATTACTAGCTAACAAAATCCCCCAAGCTAAACTCTTCCTTGTCCTCAAGGAAGCATGTTGTTCCCTAAGAAATGGGAGACAATAACAAAGGAGACTAACCTTAAAAGCAACAAGATGAGCTAACCATATTTCCAGAAGAGATAATTAATATTTAAGTTCATTAATGCACAAACACAATCAATACTCGCATGTCAATTACTAAACGTAAGAAAATACAATTGTTTTACACAAAGGTTAACACTAACACGACACTTGAATCAATAAATTACACACATGGCCTTAAGGGAATTTGTAAACATACCGTAATCACTAAGGGAGTGGGATAAGTGATCATGTTGGATGGATACTCGCAGAATCCACTCAATTTCTCTCATGTGTATAAGGTAAGGTGTATACGCTCAATTAGCCTTCCTAACTAAGAATGTATTTCACTCTTGATGTTTTTGAAATGGTTCTCAAAGTCTAGATGTTTCCACAAAACTACACGTACAGAGGACTTTTAGGCTCAAAGGGGATTTTTGGGTTAAAAGGAAAGTCTTGGGTTAGCGCCTTTACGCTTTTAGCTTTATCCTTTTATTTTTTTTTCTTTGGATCTTGGCTTATTTTCATAATAAATATAGCCTTGATCAGGGGCTAATCTAAATCAAGCTTCTTTCGGTTCCCTTTGTGAACCTCTTCTACTGCATTTCCCCCAAGCTATCTTCTTTTGTATTTTTTTTATAGCTTTGTGGTGAAGGGGATGATAGGGGATGCTCTTGGCGAGTTCAAAGAAAAATGATGGCCTCAATGTAGTTTCATAGTTATTCTAAACGAGAATCAAGTCAAAAACCTAGAGCTACGTAATGGTGGAAGGTACCTCACAAGAAAGATTAAATTGGGATTGATTATAGATGATTCAATCCAAAACGGCCCAAAGTCTTACTGGGTGGGGTCCATCCAAGCAGTCACATATGTAATGTAGGGGGATTACGACATGCGTATCAATCCTAAAGGTTACATGCGGTGATCTGGTGAAAAGTGCGTGCAAGTGTCTTCCTAATAGTGAAACAATGCTTTCTATACAGTTTAGATTTTAACTAGCAACGAATTAGGTGATGTACAAGTAATGAACCTAAATGTTGATTATACCTAGTATGAACAGGTTATCTACATCTTGAAGCTAAAAAAAATTCATCTAACAAAAAAAAAAAAAAAATTGATTTTTGATTTTTTTTTAAACTTTTTTTATATTTTTTTTAAGAAAAAAAAAAGAGATAGAATGACACCCCCAAGCTAGAATTAAGCATTGTCCTCAATACTTAGAGAGATGTCGCGGTGCACACGTACGATTGACAAAATTTAAATAAAAACCAAACTTATGTCTGTCCCAACACACTTGACAGCCCAATCTAAATTAAAACTTAAGAAAAATAACAATGCACACAAAAATAAAGAAAGGAACGAATTTACCGCGGTTGAGGATAAAGATTTTCAGACTTGAAAACGGTAAAAACTCCAATCCTTTTTCTACAAATGCAACCTGAAAAGAAAGATTGCACAAACAAAACAAAATACCAAAATATATATATATATTTTTTATTATTATTATATATTTTTATTATTATTATATTTTTTAATTTTTTTTTAAATTTTTAAATTTTTTATTTTTATTTTTATTTATTTATTTATTAATAATTTTTTTTTTCGCACGTATGAACAGTACCTAAATAAAAAAATAAAAAATAATAATAAAAAAATTGTTTTTTTTTCCTTCAAAAAGATAATTTTTTTTTGTTTTTTTTTTTTTGAAATTTTACTGGATACTGCGCACGGGCCTTGCGTATGAACAGTACCCGTTTTTTTTTTTTTTTTTTTTTTGAAGTTGACGGAAAACTCAAACGAACGCCTTACTCCTCACCGAGCCATGGTGGGTTGTGCAAGCGAAAGATCTGGGTTGCGGAATTCCTGTCCTTCTTTCTTGTCTTTATCTCCTTCTCCTTTCAGCGTTTCGCCTACGTGCTTTACTTTCGTTTACGTGTCGTCACTCGTCAGTGTTGCGCGATCCCGTTTCATTCACGAGAAGTACTAAACTCAAGGAGAAATCCAAGATTAAACAGGATGAGAAGTTATTAAAAAAAAGTAAACCATGTAAAATAGAATAGATAGAGACATAGCCTAGTAAATCTATAGCTTAATCCATATTAAACCGATTGCTCCCCGGCAACGGCGCCAAAAACTTGGTGTGTTTTATATTTTAACTGCAAGCGTACGGGTTGTGTAGCATACGGGTCGATCACAGGGAGCAGTGGTTTAAGTACTAATCCTGCTATAAATCATGAACTAGCTATGTGAACACAAATGACGGAGATTTTTATAAACTAAGGATTAATCTATAAATTAAAATACAACTATAAAACATAAATACATAAAAAAGACTTTAACTATTTATAACAAAAACTATGAAAATAATAGTAGAAGATTAATTACGACATATATTAAACTAAGACATAAAACCAAGATGGAAGTGGTGACACTCAACAATTATATCAAGGTAGGGGTTTATCTTTCTAAAAACATTTAAGACTCTCTTCCAAGGTGAAACAAACCTTTCTAGTTAAGTAGTTTGACTACTTTCGTGACATCCGACTTAACTAGAAGCATTAAGATTTTGATAAAACAATTTCCCCGATTCCTACTTTTATCTATTTCCATGATAATTTTAGAATCGTTGGTTAATCGACCAAAAGCCAAATTCAAACTTCCGTTAATAATTCGATTTGTTAGATAAAGGGTTATCGAATAGTCGGTCTCCGATCACAACCCAACTTCCGTTGGTGATGAACCGTAAAACTAACCTTCGATAACTGTACTGTTTAACTTCGAGTTAACCAATTTCTCAATATAACCGCTGATTATCACCACACAATCTTATATGCGAAAAGAACTAGAAACGACTTTTATTGAATTAGAAAACTAAACAATATATATATATATATATATATATATATATATATATATATATATATATATACTAGATACTAATATATAACATAAAATATAGAGGAAAAACATCAAACAACATTTCTACATATATTTATGAATTAAGAACATAAACGAGAAAGAGATACAATACTAGATTGATGAACACGAATGCAGAAATCCTCCGAGAGAAAAGTAAAACCGGAAGTTAACCCTCTAGAGAGAGTTTACTTCCAAACCGAAAACATGAAAAAAAGAGAGATTCTAAGGAGAGGGGATGGTACATATTTATACTAAAAATATCCAAAATATCTAAATAAATATCTCGACAAATATCTCGACAAATATCTCGATAAATATCTCGACAAATATCCCGACAAATATCTCGATAAATATCTCGACAAATATCTCGATAAATATCTCGACCAAGCAGCAGAAAAGTTGCATGAAGTAGAAAACGTTCTGGACAAGGCGCACGGGTCGTGCGTTTTTCAGGCTAAGGTGCGCACGGGTCGTGCGCACCACACAGAGGCGAATCCATCTTTTGTTCTTTAATAGTTTTTCTCCACTTTTCCACCTTGCTTCATTTACGTTATTCGACATCCATTGTAACCGAACCGAGCGATATCAAATTAACCTTAAATTTAAATAAAGTCGTAAGTTTTCCGAATATGATCTGAACACGGAACGAATGATGGATGCAATGTGATTTAAGCTAAAAATGCATAATTTAAGCTAAACTAAGATGCAAAACATATTATATTAATAGATAAAATATGTACAAAATTACTAGCTAACAATATCCATACATAATTTTCATCACATATGATTATTATGTGCACATTTCTCATATTTGGAAATTACATAATGAAAATGAAGTGCACATTGTAGCACCCCGAATTTCGAAAAGCACCATTTCAAGTTAATACAGAAATCAGTAGCCTTAAAGGGGAAAAATAAGATTTTTGATTTTGGAGTTGAATCCTAGATTTTATAGTCTTAAAGGATAAAGGATTCAATTACGAGTCCAACGGTTCTTTCCGGAGCAAAAACGGAGCTATAACGAAGAAGTTACGGTCAAAACAGTGAGCGAGAAGAAAACCAGGGGAAGCGGGCGACTTATGCTGCGACCTAGGGTCGCGAGATAAGTCGCGAAACCCCCTGGTCGAGCTAAAAACCGATTTTCAGCCACCAAACTTCATTTCTTCATATCTTTTGATCCACAACTTCGATTTGGGTGATTCAAGTTGCTACGGTTTCGTTTTCGAGAGCTCTTCAAGGATCTAGCAAGATATTGGAAGTCTATTGGAGTATACTAGAGTATTTTGTGGTCGTAAGCTTCTCATATCTCACTATTCATCTTCTTCACCAAAGTTTTCTAGGGTTTCATCCACTCTTTGTTCTCCCTTTCATAGATTGGAGGTTTGTAACCATTTTGGTGAACTAGAGGTGTTTTGATTGGTGGATTCAAGCTTGGATTAAGATAATATTCTATTCTCTTCATTTTTGGAAGTTAGGGTTTCGGTATCAGTTGAGGTATTCATGTATAAGGTTGGGAAACATTTATTTATGGTTGGAACCTTGTGGGTCTAGGTTTTTGGAAGATTTGGTTTGAAGAATCAAGTTCTTCAAGGAAATCCCTAAGTGGGTAAAATCTAGATTTAGCCTAAATCTAGCAAGGTGAGTTCAAGTTGATTTGTGAAAACGTTGTACATGCCAAAATGTCTATTTTAAAACATTATGTGTTTACATGAAATTATCAAATGTTGGGTTAGTTGGTAATCTTTGATTAATTGAAGTATTTAACTTTATAAACTTTGTAAAACACCCACATTTGGGATTTTGGGCATTTCAATAAATGTGTCATAAATGAATGAGTTTTGATGATTTATTTCATAAATGGGTCTTTGGTCGAAAATACACTTTTAAGTGTCTATCGGGTTTATGCATCATTCATGAAAGGGGATGTTTTATAAATTATTACTTGCACTTTATGTGAGGTATTTTAAGGAATGTATATAGTCTCATTTATGATTTTCATTTTTATCAGCAGTTAAACTTGGAAATGCATATTCGAAAATAAATGAGTCTTGAGGACATTTGTCCGGTTTTAATGGCTCGATTTAGAGTCCAAACTTCGATTTACATCTTAATGCATTTTATTGCATATTATTGATAATCACAGGCTCGAGTGCTTTAGTCATTCATGAGTAGTCGTGTAACCTTAGACTGTGTTGCATTGGATCCATAGGCACATGAGTCAGTCTTATTTGATGGTCAATTGGGTGATACGGGGTTGGACTCCGGAACTCATGTTTTATGACTGAAACTTGACAAGGAGGTACTATGAGGGTTGAGTCTGGATAGTGTGTTGTCTGGGAGGTGAGTATTGTGACCCCCCGCCATTATTTGGGGAATTTCCTTAGTTGTAGTCCCCGGGGCCTTTTGGGGTGGAGTTCTTTGTAACGGCCACCAAGGTCAACTATCTCTAATGGAGAACTTGTCAAGAGGTCGTAGGAGCACTTGGGCTTGCATGTCGTGAAGTGTCATACGATCAACGTTGTTTGAGCGACATACTTTTGTGTTCCTTCGCTCTTAACGGATACAGGTATCCCCCATCGTCGGCCCGTTGCATTTGAATATTTAAGTTGTTCATGCTTTAATAATTGGATTTCATTCTATTTTATGGTCGTGTGAGTATTAATTCGAGTTACAGGTTTTCAATGACGTACCATATCTTTACGAATTGTTTTCCTTTATTCAAGGGTCGAGTATCACGTCACGCCCGTGTGTTGGGTGTTTTGGGATATGAAGTATTATTCACCTTTTCACAAACTGAGCGTCAAACTATGATCCCGTTTGGGTGAGTTATACGTTGCATCATTTTATAAAGAAGGGGTGTCTGGGAGTATTGTCTTTAAAATGCATATTGTTGGTAAATGAGTTGTTCTCTTATTTCAAAGTAAATCATTTTAAAGGATCATGATTATAAGTTACATTGTTTCCATTTTATGCTTTCCTCTATAATCATGATATAAAACTCTTGAACTCACTAGGCGTTAGCCTAACCTTTTTATTTGCCAGCATGTGCATCAGGTTTCCTCTCGGGATTAGTTCTAGCGACACCGTGGAGTGATGAGTGCTAGTTGTGTGCTCGATGAAGTGATTTAGCTTGATGAAGTCTTACACATTATTATTGGAGATAGCGATTTGGTATTGGGTTATAGTAACACTCGACTTTAGTTAGTCTCATTGTAAGACTTTATTTATAAGGTTGATGGTTCAACCTAGAAATGTATTTCAATTATGGACTGGTAGTAAGAGATTTATTATCCTCTAAGGTATTGTTAAAAGTTTATAATTAGTCGTTCTTTCCAAATTTGAGGGTGCATTACACATGTCCATACTGGCATATATACATGCATATATGCACTATAATTAAAAATGCATATGTGCACTTTTGTGGAAATTCATACATGTACTATAATCATACATGCATGTGCACAACTATCGGATAAGGTACGGACATATTTCCCAAATGCATATATGCATAGTGATAATCACTATAAACGAACAACTTTCTTCAACAACAGTTCCAAAACGTCAAAAAAATTACCTAGGTCGATGGGGTAAACTGATTGTGTAGTTAGAAATAAATAAAATGCTTAAAAAAGGGTAAAAGATAACTTCCAAAATTAATAAGATGCAAATCAAAATAAAATTTTAAATTAATTAATATAGTTAATATCAGGATAACTACCAAAATAAAAAAACTCCTTTAAATATGGTAACAGATTAAATGGGCGATATTTGGTCGAAATTTGGTTAGCACGGTTAGCATCAATGTCACGGTTAGCAAATGAAGGGGACCCTATATATATATATATATATATATATATATATATATATATATATATATATATATATATAGGAGAGATCAAATGCAAACCACCCCCATTCTGCAAATCGTGCAAACCATCGATTTCACCGGTCAAGTTAATGAAATTGTTTAATAAAATTGTTTAATTTGATGAAATTGTTTCATATATTTCTTTTCTTGATGAAACGGTTTCATATATTTGTGTTTTTTATGTAAAAATGAAATTGTTTCATATATTTTCTTATTCTGATGAAATTGGTTCATGTATTTTCTCATTCTGATGAAACTTTTCATTTTTACATGTTGGTTATAGCTTGTGTATTCTTATTTATTGTAGTTATAAAAGTATTTAAGATTAATGTACTCGATATTAGATAATTAGAAGCAAGGTTCTTTAGGTGTGATGTGGTGTGGCGGTGTGGTCAAGCCTACAACCTTACGAGTTACGGCGAGGTCATGGCATTTTTCAAGGCGGCAAATCTATATATGTGTCTATGTGGGTGGGTGGGTGCTTGCAATGTGTTGAACAATAATGATTACCAATTAAATTCATATAAAACTGTAAACAAAAGAAGTGTCATGTATTAATAATTTCATATCTAATATACAAAGCTTACAAAAATAATATCAAAAGAGCAATAAGAAAAAGAATGTTTTACTAATGGTTTCATAATCCGTTTATCTCTAATCTAAAATTCTAATATCATATACACAAAAATTTAGATTATTATTAGATGCATTTAACTAGAATCACTAATATTGAATTTAATAAGCCATAAATTAAATATAAAAAAAGTACAAAACCAAAGAAAAAAAAACCTTTCCTGTCTTAATGTGCCTTGGGTATATCGCACCGTAACACTCCATAACACACGTAGTGCGCCAACTACAAGCCATACCTCATAGTCGTGCCAAACACTTTAACGTGGCAACAAGTCCACACCTCGACGTTATGGCGCACCATAACGCGTTTTTTTAAAATCTTGATTAAGAGTTATAACACATAAGAACAATAGATAGATCGTAAAACAACAAAAAACAATAATTGTGAAACAGTAGTATGATACCAAGTTACCAACTATAGAAGCAAAAGCAAGTAATAATTGCCAAAAGTTGAGAGAACGAACCACTATTTTATTTCACATCATTGTTCGAAAAGAAGGTCGAGATTAAAGTCATTGGTCTCGGACCCCCTCCCCTGGCCCGCCCCCTCCAATGGTGAACATGTATTCGACAGTCTAACTAGCCTGTATAGTAATCGCAAGCCATAAATACAGTTGCACGATGATGCTAATCATATGTTCTCATCTATTTCTAAACTTCTTTGGCTATTTAAAGTCGTATAACATTTTCAATGCAAATACAACCGTCGATAGAAACCTCTGGTGTAAAGTTTGTGTAAAGTTTGTGTAACAGCCCTAAAAATAGAGGCAAATTAAAACTGGGTATTGATGTGAATATGATACTTAAATAAATAAATCACCCAAGAATGGGGAAATGTTATAGTGTTTACAACCCAAATAAATGAATAAGATAATTAAAAACCTACTAATCTAAACTAAGATAAGCTTAAATTAAGAACAAATGTCACTATCTTCTTCCAAAAGATTCCTATAAAAAGGGTATACTCCAAAATCTCTCAAAAATCTTTAATCACAAAAGATGGCTCTATCGGCAACCATCACCTCGCTCATGACTTTTGGAGCCCCACCGTTAAGAGAACCTGATATACGTCAGTTTAAGAAAAAAGTGTTTGGCTAAAAGCCTAGTGAGTTCAAACAATTATAGAGTAAAGTTATAAAATATTTAAATTGGAAAGCATAACTTTAATCTAACATATTTTACCATTTCAAGCAATTTTTCCCTTGGAAGAGCTCAAAGCATCTTACGATAACGAGGAGATCCGATTTCCACGGATAGTGACGGAACACAAAAGCAAGCCACAATTCATGTTATATAAATCAAACTCATGGAGTACAATCAATATGATCTATCAAGGTCAACTACTCTAAGTCTATTGATTGTAGAGTCCCAAGTTCAACCATACTAGGTATGTACCTTAGGTTGTCCAAAATCCGAGTTTAGACTTATTCACTGTGAATTTACATTTTACCGCTCTTTGGTCGATGCCTAACCTGGAAGGTCTAGACCTTACTTTCCAATAGAGAACCAATGCCTATTCCAAGTTTAAAAAAAAATATTAATATCCCAAGACAAATGCCAAAAACGACTTCTATGCCTATGGATCCATTACATTATAGTCTACACATTTAAAACCCCAAGATATAACAAAATATTCCCAACAAAATAAGTATTTGCATAAGTAGGTCATCATGTGGGGAAACTGCATATTTTGACAACAAGGTCATAACTTGACCATCACCCATTTGGGTTCCAGAATTAGAAGTATTTAGTATTTATGTATGTAAAACCATCCACTATTTCCATTTCATCAAAATACCCAAAATCATCAAAACCCTGGTTTTGACCTAACTCTTCCAAAATCAATCAATATGAGAAATAATGAAGTAAAAGCTTTAAGGAACATAAAAGTAGCATTTTAACATGTATATAGTTTAGAAATGTGGAGGATGAATTCACAATACTTGCTTTTGGATGAAAACTCCAAAAACGAAGAAATCTCTAGAATGAAGATGAAACCATTGATCTTGCAACCTAAGTTGAAATCCTTGCTTAGATGATGAAGGAACACCTTAAAATCCAAGGAAAATAGCCTTAAGTGTTCTAGGGTTCGTATTTAACGAGGAGGGTTCGAGTTGAGAGAGAATGGGAGGGAGTAGATGAAGAGTAAATAAGACAAAGCTGAAAATCGTACATTTAAACCGGTCTAGTATACCCCTGTTAGGCGATAGTGACGCGCGACAGTGACTCTGACACAATCGCAAGGGACCGTCGCCCCAATTGTACCGAGGGCCACCCCCTATCCGCGACTGTGACCAGACGATAGTGACCTTAGCCCAATTGCAGGGCACTATCGCCCCACATGTACCGAGGGTCAATCCCCCCTCAGTGATAGTGCCCGCAATAGTTCCCGTGGTCACTGTGGATGGCACAATCTCTTACCCTGTACCAAGACCTAAAAGTTGATTATACACACAAGGAACGTTCTTGATCAAATAGGTGCTTAAAAGTAATCTGTTTCATTAATATTAATCGCTAACATAACTTACTGGAAGAAGGAAGAGATCACTTAACAAAATTTCCGGATGTTACAGTTTGGCAATTATTTTATCATCACTTTAACACATATTCTTCAGAGTTATGCAAAAAAAATGCTTATTGCTTCTTATATTATTGGTTCGGCCATAAAACCCTCCACAGAAATTGTCTAGCTGCAACATCTTTAGGTTGTTAACATTGTGGAGAACAAGTTCAAAGAATGTAACACCTTAAAAATATGGTAAATTTAAACCTTAAAATTTACGAAATATGATACCTCAAATAAATGGAAGGGAAATAGTTATAGCGTTTACAAATTCTATAAATGGACATTAAGGTCAACAACATACTAATCTAAACAGTTATATCTTGATTATAACGGTTGTCGGCTCAATCTCCCAAAAGCATCTATCTCTGTCTGTACGCCAATTTCCCAAAAGATTATATCCAAAAGATGTCGCTAACGGCCCAACACTCGTCGTTCAACCCTTGTGCGACCCGCTACGAAAAGGTTTTGTTATACATGTCATTTAAGAAAAGTGTTAGGCTTTACGCCTAATGAGAACAAACATCTATTCATATAATAAATAAGCAACTATAAGGACACCTGTCGCATTCGCATTCTGGTGAGCCCATTTTTTCATTTTCGCGCCTAAACATGTATCTGGACGCATTTTACATCATAAGTTCATTTAGCACATTCACATTCATTTCTTCTTAAATCTTTCCTTAATTCAATTTTTTTAATTTATACCTTATATTTACTACCCTTATAATTAGGTATGTATTTTACTTTTAATCCCTTATTTTTTTATTTTTCATTTTAGACTCTTATCATATGAACATAAATAATATATATGAACTAAAATGCATTAAAAAAACATTTCTATTTTTTTTACAAATTATACCATTGTAATCGTTTCGTCAATACCTTCGAAATGAGTCCAATATTAAATACTTTTTGATTTAATTATATTATTAAATATCATAAATATATACGAATTAATGTGTCGTGATTAATATGAGATTTGATACAAATAATCACTAAATTGTCGTGATTTTCTTTTTACAATTTCATATCAATTTTAACTATGTATTTTTCCATAATTTCATTTACGTTCTATTATAAATTTTGTTTTATAAATTCTTAATATTTATTCATATATTTTATTAATTTTTTGTAAAACATCATTTGTGAAAACTGCCTAAAACAAGGACATTTTGTAACCAACTGCAAAAAAACAACACTTAAAGGGGAAAAAAGCTTGGAAAAGTAGCATCGTACTTTCGATGATCATTCATATCTGTAAGATAAGTTTTCTGGCATGATTTAATTTTTTAAATTACCCCGTGTAATATACGGGGTCGAACCTAGTTTTTATATAAATCAATAAAGCATACAATTTACAATAACTGAATTTTAGATATGAGAAGTAGTTTTGCTTTCCAGAAATACCACATATGAACCATACGGGCCAAAAACATCTTACAATTACGGGGAGGCCCGATTTCCAAGGATTGTGGCGGAATATAAAAGTAAGACACTTTCCAAGTTGTGAGCTCAATATTAGGCTCAAGGCCACGAGCTCATCGACTTCCGAGGACCCAATGTCTCAACTAGTTACAAACGGGAGTTATCCCACAAATAAGCCGACTCTATATCTATGGATCCAATAGTAATAGTATAAAGCTAGTCACAATTACATTTGTGATATAACTATAATCACACATATAGTTCTCAAGTTTACCAAACCTCACCATGAGAGGATTTCTTGCATAAACATTAACACATGAGAGTGAATTCATAATAAGGTCCTACAATGACCATTTTCCATTTCCAACATAACGTTCACAAAATAGGTTCTCCAAAGATTTATAAGACTTTGAGATGACTTTAACCCATAGAACAATAATCCATTCATTTCTTTCCAAAACCCCTTTTTACCAAATAAGTTTTCCTAATATAATAAAATCATAAATATGACCAAAATGGATTATTCAAGTGTTCAACCATAAATATGCTTATAAACTTCATTTCATAGCACTTTACATAAAACCCTTCCTTTTTCCATACAATGGTAAAAACCCTAGAACTTCTCGAAATAATAAAGTTAGGTCAAAATCCATCAAATGAGATAATATGATTAGGAGAAGTTTAAGTGGTCAAAATACAAGGTTTTGACAGGTATAGAGTTTAAAAGAATAGGATGAACTCACAATGTTAGGTTTTGTCAAAAACCTAGAAACCTTCTTTGAAGAAGGTGAAGATGTATCACTACTGGAAAAATGCGTATTTCCGACCATATTTACCGACGGATTTAATCCGTCGGTAATTACCGACGGATCACCGACGGTAAAGAAAATTTTGCGACGGATAGACTATCCGTCGGTAAATGTACAAATTACCGACGGATTACCGACGGATATTAAAATTTTTTATTTTATTTTATTTTATTTTTTATTTTTAAATCCGTCGATAATCCGTCGGTAATTTAAATAATTTAATAAATATTTTTTTTACGTCCGTCGGTAAACCGTCGGTAATTACAGACGGATTACCGACGGCCTTTAAGAATCCGTCGGTATGTTTAATAATTTAATAAATATTTATTTTTCCTGTGATCATGTATGTATATATATATATATGTATATATATGTATGTATGTTTGTATGTATGTGATCATGGTATGTATGTACACCGCATGTATATATAAAGTATGTATACATCATGTATATGTATATATAGTACGTATGAGATCATGTATGTATATACAAGTACGTATGTGATCATGTATATACAAGTACGTATGTGATCATGTATATACAAGTACGTATGTGATCATGTATAATATGTATGTTAAAGCCCAACTGTGTATGTTAAAGCCCAATTGGATACGTTAAAGCCCAGCTGGGAACGTTAAAGTCCCACTGAATCCATTAAAGCCCAACTTGATCTGTTAAAGCCCAACTAAATCCATTAAAACCCAACTGGATCTGTTAAAGCCCAACTGGTAACGTTAAATCCCAACTGGGTACGTTAAAGCCTAACTGGATCCATTAAAAGCAGCTGGATATCTTAAAGCCCAACTGGATTCATTAAAGCCCAACTGTGTACGTTAAAGCCCAACTGGATTCATTAAAGCCCAACTGTATATGTTAAAGCCCAATTGGATACGTTAAAGCCCAGCTGGGAACGTTAAAGCCCCACTGAATCCATTAAAGCCCAACTGGTAACGTTAAAGCCCAACTAAATCCATTAAAACCCAACTGGATCTGTTAAAGCCCAACTGGTAACGTTAAAGCCCAACTGGGTACGTTAAAGCCTAACTGGATCCATTAAAAGCAACTGGATATATTAAAGCCCAACCGGGTCCATTAAAGCCCAACTGGATTCATTAAAGCCCAACTGTGTACGTTAAAACCCAATTGGATACGTTAAAGCCCAGTTGGGAACGTTAAAGCCCCACTGAATCCATTAAAGCCCAACTGGATCTGTGAAAGCCCCACTGTATAGTACATATGTGATCATGTATGTATGTACATGTACATACGTGTTCATGTATGTATATACACATGTATGTATGTACACCATGTATAGTATGTATGTGATCATCCGGATTCGTTTAAAGCCCAACTAAATCCATTAAAGCCCAACCGGATTCGTTTAAAGACCAACTGGGTACGTTAAAGCCCAACCGGATTCGTTTAAAGGCCAACTGGGTACGTTAAATCCCAACTGGATTCATTAAAGCCCAACTGTGTACGTTGAAGCCCAATTGGATACGTTAAAGCCCAACTAGGAACGTTGAAGCCCAACTGGGAATTAATTAATTAAATACAACTTGATAAATTAATTAATAATTTTAAATATAATTTGATAAACTAATTAATTAATAATTTATTTATTAATTTTAATATTAAATAATATATTAATTAATAATTTATTTAATAATTATAGTTTTAATTATAATTTTAATTTAAAAATAATTTATTTAATAAAAAACAATTATCCGTCGGAAATCCGTCGGTAATCACCGACGGATATAATCCGTCGGTAAATACCGACGGAAATTCCGTCGGAAATCCGTCGGTGAATGTCCGAAAATTCTTAAAAAAAATAGCGGGCTGAAAGCCCTAATTTCATTGTTCCCTCTCTCGATCGTCTCTCACTCGATCTGTCTCTCTCTCGTCTCTCACTCTCACTCTCGTCTCACTCTCAATCTCGATCCCTCCACACCGGCGACCTCACCTCCACCGGCGACCCCCATCCCCTCCGGCGACGGCCATTCCCTCCGGCGACGACCATCCCCTCCGACGACCTCCTGATTTGGGTATGAATCTGTGTGTGTATGTTTGTTTTTGTTTTTGTTTTGCGTTTCTCGTTTGATTTTCGGCATAATCATAAATCTAAAGGGTAAGATTATACGCCAACTTGATTATTGCCCCATCACTTTTGATATAACTAACTTGAGTTTTGTAGTGTTTCAACATTTTATTGTAACTAGAAATGTACAATTTCTTTTTTCGGTGTGAGAACCCTTTCAAGTTATTATACTTAGACCAATTTAACAAGATTAACTTTGACCTCTATAATTTTCAAAGACTTGAACCTCATTGATATAATGAATCTGTGTTTTTGTGTGTGTAGATTGAAATTGAGTGAAATTTGGTGCCGCTTCAGAGACATACACATACACACGATCTACTCCTGTCTTCTTGACGTGATTTAAGGTACCAAAATAATTTTAGACGTTATTCCTTAATTAATTTATGTTGTCATTTAATAGGAAAATTTGAGTATAGTAGTAATGGAATTATTTGATATTTGTTATGCTTGTAAACCCAAACCTTTTCGTTACGTTTGTTTCTCGTTATGTCTGTTTTTGGGATATATGACAACTATGGATAATCATAATTATGAGAGTTTATTGTAGATTGAAATTGATATGAGTATATTGTAGATTGAAATTGATATGGGTATATATTGTAGATTGAAATTGATATGAGTTCTTTTAGCTTATGAAAACCATTGTTATGAGCACGAATATATCAAATGTTTTGGTATGATTTGGTTTGATAAACTTGTGATATTAATTAGTTGGGTTGTCATTTATTGGACAAACATTAGGTTGATAAATGGAGACATTTGGTATGATTTAGGATTTGATTATACTTGATTTTATTTATTTATTTTAGTTGGGTTGCCAATTGTTGGGCAAACATTAGGTTGATATATGGAAATATTCATTTTATAGCCGTTATGCTGCCAAAATTTTAAAAAACATATGTTTGACTTTCCAATAGTCAAACCATTACACTTAGAGTTTTAAAGTCATCCAAAACTCCTCTAAACCAATGGTTTGACTTTCAAGAAGGCAAACCATTACATGTAGTGTTCAATATACTTCTAACTTTATTGACACCTACGGTTTGACTTTTAAATAGTCAAACCATTACACGTAGGGTTTTTAAACTTTCCAAAACACCTTTCTTTGATTGTAACCTACGTTTTGACTTTCCAATAGTCAAACCATTACACTTAGAGTTTTAAAGTCATCCAAAACTCCTCTAAACCAATGGTTTGACTTTCAAGAAGGCAAACCATTACATGTAGTGTTCAATAGACTTCTAACTTCATTGACACCTACGGTTTGACTTTTAAATAGTCAAACCATTACACGTAGGGTTTTTAAACTTTCCAAAACACCTTTCTTTAATTGTAACCTACGTTTTGACTTTCCAATAGTCAAACCATTACACTTAGAGTTTTAAAGTCATCCAAAATTCCTCTAAACCAATGGTTTGACTTTCAAGAAGGCAAACCATTACATGTAGTGTTCAATAGACTTCTAACTTCATTGATACCTACGGTTTGACTTTTAAATAGTCAAACCATTACACGTAGGGTTTTTAAACTTTCCAAAACACCGTTCTTTGATTGTAACCTACGTTTTGACTTTCCAATAGTCAAACCATTACACTTAGAGTTTTAGAGTCATCCAAAGCTCCTCTAAACCTACGGTGTGACTTTTCAATAGTCAAACCATTACACCACCTCTATCTTGATTATGTCGATTAACTACTTCTTTCTTTGTTGTAGTGGTTGAATATGTCGACAGATAGAGGATGGATGTATAGAAAGAACGACAGTCGGGGGTTTCTTAGCGTCGACTATATTGACTCAAGCCGAAATTCACAAGATCCACACATATGTGTTGTTGAATTGTGAAGAAGTTCGACCTTTTCAATGGACCTTCGATGAGTGGATACGACAAAGAGAACCTCATCTTGATGCAGTTGCACGAGATAAAGCTCGGGATGAAAGGTTTTCTACTTGGTTCGAACAACACGTGAGTTCAAACATATGAAATTTACGTATGTAATGTTACACATATGTAATTTATTTCTTATTTGCGGTTTTATAGGTCATGCTCAGATCAGGCGATTTCTCCGACCATTTGAAATCCCTAGCACGTGGACCAGGCTGATATGCTTGGTCGCATAAGGGATATTTTGTCAATGGTTACAAGTTTCATACGGTAACACATGCTGCTGGGCGTGTCACACATAATAGTGGCGTATGTGTGAGAGGATCTTGTTATGACGACTCCGAGTTTGACTATTACGGATTGTTGGACGACGTGTTAGAGGTGGAGTACTACGGTATGGGCTATTGTGCTGTAGTTTTGTTCAAGTGTACATGGTTTGATAGTCCAGATGGAGTTAGAGTCGACCCTAAACATGGGTTGGTTGATATCAAATACAAGTCTAGACTCAAAGGTGAGGACTATTACGTCCTAGCATCACAAGTGGAACAAGTGTATTACACACCCTATCCTTTAGGAAGTAAGGATTTAAAGGACTGGTGGGCAGTTGTGAAGACCAAAGCCCGTGGAATATATGAAGTTGCAGAAAGGGCTATCGATGTGTTGGATGATGATAACGTGGATGGAGAACCGTTCTTTCAAACCAACGAACGGGTAACTCATCATACAAGCAACTGGGTAAATGAGGACCTCGATCCCGTTCCTCTTGTCACTGGGGAGCTCAACTTAGTTGCCACAAATGACGAAGCTAGCGAGGAAGATGCATCAGATCACGAAGCTAGCGACGAGGAAGAAGAATTTGAAGATATGGATGATGATGAAGATAACGAAGACGAACTTATGTTATCTGATCACTCGTCTGATAACTAGTGTGTCTTTCTTATGTAGACATTTTCGTGTTAAACATTCTCTATTTTCGTGTTAAACATTCTCTATTTTTGGGTCTTATGATTTATGTACACTTAAATCATTTTGTGTTAACCAATCTCTATTTTTAGATGTCTGGACACCCTTTTAGGGGTAGTAAGGGTAGTAGGAGTGGTATGGGTAGGGGCAGTAGCAGCTCCGCTGGGTGTGGTGACCCCCAGGACGATGAGTTCACCGGTGACGGCCTAGATCAGATCCAGTCTGATGACAGAACAGCGGGCTCGAGGGTTAGAGGCCCGAATGTGGCATCACAGACGCCCCAGCCTAGTCACCGACCGCCACTTTTGTTGTCTGATGCGGGCGGGTAAGTAGATGTGATCTATTATTTATTCTTGTACATAATAAACCGATCCTAATGTTTTTTATGTTGTATATTTTACAATTGTGAAGGTTTAAGGACAAGTCGTCAGTCCGGAAGGCCATTGTCGTCTTTAAGTCCATGTTTAATGGTCCTTGGGCTCATTTTAAGGATGTCCCTAATGAGCACTATCCACGGTTGCTGGATCGATTTCGGGTAGGTATTTTACTCTATTTAACTTATTGAGTGGATTTATGTTTACTTAATCCAAACAATGTGTTTGCAGTTGTATTATAGTTGGCCTCCTGAGATGGACGCCGATGTATTAGCTGCATATCGGCGTCACCTACATAATAGGTACCCCGACATGATGAGAGATGCACGTGTCTTCGCCGAGGAAAGGTCTTTAGCCATTGATCGTGTCCAGTTCGACGGAAATGACTACAGGATTCTTGCGCCACACCCTCCAGAGTGGATCCAGAGTGAGTTTTGGGTCCAGATGATTGAGCAGGTTTGTTTTGTTTTGAATACTTGTATATGGTTGTACTAGGATTTATATTGATTTATGTCTTCTCTTTAACAGGTATGGAACACCGACGCGTTCCAGCGTGTAGTTTCGGCCAATACAGCCAATCGGGCCACCGAGTATGAGGGGATGACATCCAGACACACGTGCGGATCTATTAGTATCCCTATGCATCGGGACCGCTTGGTAATTTATCATACACTAGACTAAATGTATATAATTGATGAATATATGTACTATATACATGATTTTATTACCTACTAACAATTTAAGTTGTGTATTGTAGAGAGATGCATGGGGCCGTGAGCCTACGAGCGACGAGGTTTGGGAGGCTACACACTTCACCAACAGGAAGCTTGTTCCGGGTGCGACTGGTCCGACCACGGATCCTCCGATCTACGTTTATCCAAAGGTGGCTCATATGATGGTAAGTTCAATTATGCATGACTAGATATTTGTTTGTTTTATAAGATAGATAGAAATTATAGCAAACTTAGTTTGGGCTGCCAATTGTTGGGCAGACGATAGGATTATTTTCATAAAAGCAGGTCATGGATATATGTTCAAATAACAGTTGAAATGATGCCGAATTTTCTATAGGTTAGTTGACTTGACAATGTCTAATTTGGTAAACTATAGGATGCCTACCATCAGAATAGGGATGAGGAGTACCCGGACGCCGAGTTGTGGGAGCGTAGTGTCGGAGGACGGCGTAAGGGCCGTCTTTTTGGATGGGGGACCAGTCAGGATCCCTATTATGCTATGACCGGTGATTCAGGTGCCATTTCGAGCGGGAGCACGCGCGACCGTCGCGATGAGGAGGTATACTTGTCAAATGTTGTTTAACATTGTTAATCATATGTTTGTTAAATGTTGTCTGACATTGTTCTATATATGTTTGTCAAATGTTGAATTTCAGTTGGAGGAGTTGAGGCAGAGGTTAGAGAGAGAGGAAACACAGAGAATCCAGTTGCAGGAGCGACTACAGAGAGAGGAAGCAGAGAGGATCAGGATGCAGGAGCGATTGGATAGAGATTCTGCAGAGAGGATCCGGATGCAGGAGCGATTGGATAGAGATGAAGCAGAGAAGAGACATATGCAGGAACAAATGGCACAGTTTGACGCGTTCATGATCAAGTTTAACAATCAACCCCCATTTCCCCCTCCGTAGGATTATGTTTATGTATTTATAGATATTTTGTACAGTTTAAGAATTAGAAATATTTAAAAATTGGCAGGTTTTGTATGGGATAAAAAACTGGAAAATTTTAATTTTTAATTATTTAAAAAAAAAAATTACCGATGGATTATCCGTCGGTAATCCGTCGGAAAGTATTTTTTTTATTTAATTTTTATTTAATAAATATCCGTCGGAAATCCGTCGCTAAATTCGTCGGAAAGAATCCGTCGGTAATAATCCGTCGGTAATCCGTCGCTAAAGGAAGACCGTCGGTGATCCGTCGGAAATAACCTCGCCGTCGGTAACCGTCGGTGATCCGTCGGAAAACATAACCGTCGGTGATCCATCGGTAATATCCGTCGGTGATCCGTCGGTAATTTGAACGCCGACCACCTCTTTACCGACGGCTATTTACCGACGGATTTCCATTTTACCGACGGATTAATCCGTCGGTGATAAGCCTCTGTTTTGTAGTGTATATGAGGGATCCTTAGCTCCTAGCTTCCAAATTCTAGTAGATGAAAGACCAAACTTGCAATAAATGGGAAGGAATGTCTTAAATGCTTCCCAAAAACGCAGTAAATGAAGTGGGAGAAGAAGGAAAATGAGAGATGAGAGAAATGGGGAAAAGAATGAGCTTATTGGGGTTAAAACCCAGAAAGTCAACCAGAGGCTTTCCAGTGGCTTCCCACGCGACTTCAAGTCGCGGAAAGGTCGCGCGCTATGTAGATCGAAACCACAACGAGTTGTGCGGCTTCCCACACGACTTAAGGCCTCGGGGAAGGTCGCACAAGTTGTTGTTTCGCCTGTTTTCCAGTTATTTTGATGGTTTCTCCCATGGGTTGCTCCCAACGCTTACACCAAGTAAACCTTGCCTTCTTAATTGAATTTTAAGGTTAAACGGAGTAAATTTACAAAAGGAAATATCTAGGGTGTTACAAAGAAGGGGTTAGCTTTTCATATCATCTAAAGATGAAAGACTTGAAGTTTTGGACGATTTTGTTGAAAAAGTTCTTTGTTTCATGTATGCTTTTTCTGAGCATTGTACCTTTGTTGTTGTTCTCACAAGGTTTAGTTTCTCTGGTATAGTATTTTCTTCAAGGACATGTTTACAAATAGAGAGGGCGAGAGAATGAAATGGTTGTTGAAACTCAGTCTTGATAGAATACAATCTTGTCACTTTTAGTCCCTTATTGTGTTAGCTTAGTTTCATGTCTTCTTTTGGAGAGTTTAATATTGTAAAAGGGTGTTATTGGTATGTTTAATAAAGCTTATGGGTATGAGGGGTTGCGCTTACAAACTGGTTGTATGTTAATTTTGTCTATTGTGTTTCAGTAAATAAAATGAGTTTGTAAATTTTTAAAAAACGTGGTTATCTGTGATGGGGTTGTTGAAGAAAACGATTGGGGGGACACTTGCAATTATGGTGATTGAGGGTGGGGGAGTTGCCGAATTTTGGGGGAGAGGAAGAAGATTGGGGGTCGATTCACGTTGGTGGGTTGGGGGCGGGGAGAGATGATGCTTTGTTTTTTTTTATCATGATAAAACGAATTGTATATGTTTGAGTGAAAGTTCATAATGGCGACCGACTGAGATATAAGCTAACATACACACTCATATCCTCGATGTATGACTATATTTATTTTCCAATAATTAACTATCATCGACCAATTAAAATTATGACGTATGACTATCTAAACGACTAACGATTGACGTCTGTTACATTTTAACATTCATTGCAAATAGTATCTGTAATTGAAGATTAAATGAAGAATGATTTTGTCATTATTACACAGATCATAACCGTCGACCAAGAGTTATGAGCTTCATCAATATCGCATAATAGAAACTCCAGATGTCAAAGACATTAAGTGACGATTTCATCAAGCATGAATATAAATACAAAGATCAAATCAACTAAAAAACACATGAATAATCGAACTGTTCAATTGCTCTACAAAGATATTAGCACATAAGATATTCATATTTAATTATTGAACATGAACATACTTATTAGCGACATATTGTATTAACGATATCGACGATAAAGAGTGACGTCCCTTATTGATGTCTATAATGCATCGACGATATCTTATATTGTTAGTCCCAACAAGAAATGACAAAAGTAAACAAGTATTGTAGAAGGGGGGTTGAATACAATACTCAAAATTTTTACTTAATATAATTATTTATAATAAAATCAAGAATTACACACAAAAACTTTTTAAGATTGTTGCGAAAAAGAACAGGTAAATCTATCCTAACAATCTTTCACTTAGAAAACAGAAAACTAAACACAACATGGAAATACAAAGAACAAAGCTATGAAGTTTTGAAGGAAGAAAATTTCTGTCGATTTTGCATGAGTGCATTGAGATATCTTCAAAAAGCGTAACCTTGCATGGGAGGAGTCTTCAGCTTTAAATACTACCATGTGCATTAAATTCTTGTGACACTTGTCACTTTGGGATTGAATGTCGGGGATATCCTTTAAAAAGACAAAGTGTCTTTTTTGTCTTATCATGGGACAAAGTTGACCTCCAGACCTTGTTGTAGACAACTTCTAAAAAAGGTAGAAAATACAAGGATCTTTTCTTCAGGTTCATCTGAGAATTTTTCTATCAGGTACAAAAATGGATGTACTTTTGTTAAAGATTTCCTTAGCAAGGGACAAAATAGGGGATATTATCTGATTTAGAGGATCCACCGATTTTTAGTCCAAAATTGGTCTCGGCATCAAGCAAGGGGAAATCCTCCGATTTTGAGGATCCCCAATTCGCTTCTCAAAATCGACAGGTGTAGCTTAGTTGAAAATTGGAAGTTTATCTTTGACCCGCATTTGAAGATTCACTTATTGCTGATTTCAGCAAGTCTTCGATTTTGCCGAACATGTTGAGTATGACTAAGCTATTAGAAAGAACTAAATTTTACTAAGTATGATAAGATGCATTTCAAAGATTTGTAAGGGAGATCAGGGAGGTCATCTTCAAGTTATTGATGACCCAACATATATCGCTAGGGTTTGAGCAAGTTACGAGTTTTCTCTCTAGTCTACATGCCAATAAATTTAGTTTATTTATTAAGTACATTATGATTTTTATTCTTGTGGTTTGTTAGTAATTTCAATTGCCATCCTTGTGGTTTAAAAATTGGGATTTCCGTCTCTATGCTTTGCAATATATTGCTATTTACGATTCTGAACTAATTCTTATCTTTAAGTATAAGTGACTAAAACAGTAAAGAAATGTAAACCATAGGGACTCAAACAACAATAAATTGTAAATTATAAGAACGAAAATAACAATGAATTACAAAACTATAAAGACGAAAATCATAATTTCTTAACCACATGGACAAAAATCACAATTTTTAAAAAATGAACAAAAAACGTAATTTACTCTAATTTATTTATTTATTTATTTATGTACACTTTTGACTTAAAATAATCAATTACTAACGTTAAAATCCCTACACTCAAACCATCAATGACTTGCATGGGTTTTTCCATTTTCTTCTTCTAACTTTTGTTTTATTAAAATAAAATGTATATTAATCAAATTATACTCACCAATTTAAACCAAATAAAAGAACGTTGAAGCTAATTCTAGGCCATAATGCCATGTGCAACGCAAGTCACCTTCATCGGTCATATTCAACAACCACTTCCATCTCTACCCCATACTCCATAATTTTTTTCTGTCCATGTTTTATTTAAATTTTTGGTTTCAGTTTTTTTTTTTTTAGTTTGGATTTATATTCATTTCACTTATTTTGTGTAATGTTTTAGAATTTTTTATTTGAGTTCACATTATTGATTTTGGGGTTATTTATCAAAAATTTATCAGGGTAAACATTTATTGGCAAGAGTTACTACACTTTGGATAACATTCTCGACCATCAAAATGGGTTATTGATAAGTGTTGATCAACCGATAAGGCTTACCAGGTAAGAGTACCCTCACTTACCGAGTAAGACTCTCAACCCTCGTCTTGCCTCTTATCAGGCAAGATTCTCGTTCCTTGACATGCTAATCTGGTAAATTAAAGTGACCCGATAAACGTTTAGTACACGTCCGTTTTAGGGTATTATTAACACCGTCACTTATCACTACATGTTACATAAACTCTTTTTTTGACTTTTCTTGTAACAGACTTAGGTGTCGTTTGTTTTTTAAGAGGTCTAAAGTCTGAACTCTTATTTTAGTTATGATTAATAAGAGGTGGTGTATAAAAATGTTTGAACGATTCAGACTTAAGAGTCATTAAGGGGTTGTTTGTTTTAAAAAAAAAAACTCTTAACGGCTCTTAAGTCTGAATCGTTCAGACATTTTTACACACCATCTCTTATTAATCATAACTAAAATAAGATTTCAGACTTTAGACCTCTTAAAAAACAAACGACACATAGAGTTTTTTTTTTAAACAAACAACCCCTTAATGTGTTGTTGGATATATTTAGGGCCTGTTTGTTTTTCAAAAATTTCATCTGAATGTGTCTGAAGTCTGATTCGGTCAGACATTTGTTATTTCAGATTGTTTGATTTTTTTTTAAGATAAGAGCTTAAAAGCTCTGGAAGTCATCTGAAATAACAAGTGATAATCTAAGCACTTGTAACCTCTTATCATCCGCGTAGACTGATCGATTAAAAAGAGTCGTAGCCCGGCAACGGAGAAGAAAAGTCACCGACAACGGAGAAGAAAAGTCGCTACCACTGACGTTGATCCCTGCCGTCACCGGCAACGCATAGTCATTTTCTCCGGTATCTCCGCCGGTGTTAGGGTTGTTGTAGACAGGCGTTGGTGGCGGCGAAGGAGATGATGTAGGGAGAACCATACCTGTATACGTGGTCGTTCCATCAGCATTATAATTGTTCATCATAGAAGCTTCACCACAACATTTTTTTTTTTTGCTTTCTTTTCAAAAAGAAAAATAAATTTGTATTTCAAGGGTTTCCTCATCGGGAGCGAAATCCGGTGGTGGATTCTCCGGAGAAAAGGGTGAGGAGGTTGGTTTCGTCGAAGAAAAGGGAGGAGAAGGGTATTCACCGGAGAATGGGGATGGAAGGGGAGTTGCAGATGCTTTTGTTGAAGAGAAGAATAAACAGTGAAAGCACATCCTGTCAAATGACAAATGCTTTTGTTGAAGTCTTAAAGATAAGACTACAAAAGTACAAATGCTTTTTTCCTAAATCGAAGTAAATTAATTTTTTAATAATATATTGTTTTAACATTTCTAATAAATAAATAAAAAGGTAAAAGAAATGAGGATTTTATATTTAATTGTTTTAATTGAATTGGACTTCAGATTTCAGACTTCAGACGTTACAAAAACAAACAGTCTTATTGATTCAGATTTCAGACTTCAGCACCACCTCTTATTAATCAGAAGTGAAATAAGATTTCAGATTTCAGACCTCTTAAAAAACAAACGCCACCTTAGTGTTGGGTCTTGTACTTGTGACAACGACATGATAACAATTAAACATGTTCCACTCTCTACCTATATCTCTCTATAACTTTCTGTAACATGATATCAACTCAATATTAAGATACAATCTTTTTTTCTAACTAGCAATATGAAGTGCTAACTGTATTTGTACATTTGTATATACATTTCTTTTTTTATTTCTCTTTTGTAAACTAAGGGATTGTCTACTAAACGTTAATCGGATAAGTGTTTGTTGGGTCATATGCCTTACCAATATATATACTTGGGGCATCTTTTACCTAATCCCTCATTATAATGCAACACCGTAGGTCTTCTACGGTATTTGGTTCTTACTCGTCCAGAAATTGCCTATGCAGTAGACAAAGTATCTAGGAGTTTCTTCACTGGTCAACTAATTAATGTTTGATAGATTAATGTTGTCGAAAGGAACTTAATTACCAATAGTCATGGTCTTATTATTAACAAATCCACTACATATTTATTCAGATACCCGTTGTGTTAAAGTTGGTTGCCCGGATAACTAAAAAATGTTGATGTTTTTACATTTTACTTGAGGTAAATTAATCATATCAGTTGGAGTTCCAAGAAATTAACAACATATTGTTCCACGATCAACTATATATAAATCAAGCATATCAAGCATTTGTTTTGATTGTTGTTAAACTTTGTTAGCTTTATTACATATTTGATAAAAGAAGCGACTATATCCTCTAGTGATCAACCTCCTACGCTTTGGTGTCATGATATTGGGGCAACATACTTAGCTGCTAATTCAATGTTTATCAATGCACCAAATATATATATAAATTGCTCTACCATATATATATAGAGAGAGTCGGGTTCAAACGAGAACAATACATATTTAAAAGAACGCGAGAACTAACAAAATCATTGGTGATTTTACATTAACACACGAAAAAGGGACTTTGGCAGCGGCTTCAGGTCCGCGTGGCCTTTTTACGCGTTAATGTAAAATCACTAATGATTTTGTTAGTTCTCGTGTTCTTTTAAATAGTTACTATTCTCGTTTGATCCTCCCCCCCTATATATAGGGGTAGGTTATTATGCAATCTTTTACATGATGCAATCCTTGCAACCCCTTTATCCACCACACATTTTACTTTTATCTTTTTTTCTTTTTTTTTAATTACATAAAATGTGTGGTGGATAGAGGGGTTGCACCATGTAAATGGGTTGCATTTGAACGCCCCTCCTATATGTACAAACTATGCAAACCAATCTTAGTCGTTCATCAAGTCTAATGAATATATAATTTTGTTATGTTTCCTAATTTAAAATCTTGATTATAATGAATAAACTTAACATTTCCTAATTTAAAATCATGATTATAATGAATAAACTTAACATTTTCCATATATATCACAATCATTATTAATAAATCATAATCATTATCCATAAATATATCTATTGTTTCCTAATATAGTGATTTGCATAGTTTGTACAAATTGGTTGGTTTGTAAAAGAAACGCACTATATATATATATATATAGGTCCAGTTCATTTGTTAACCACATTTTTGTGTTAACTTTATAAACCAATCTAAACCTTTGATCTTGGAAATCAACGGTTGGGAATGAATTTTTTTAAAGCCTTATTAAATGTAAAATTGATGAAAAATGGGGAATGAACCATAGTGATAAGGGTATTTTGGGAAAAATATCAATAAAATATTATGTCTTTATTCTCTCCCAATTAATGTTTCTCCCAAAAGAATCGTAACCCCCGATTCTACATCGATTCGTAAACCCCGATTCTACATCAATTAATGAGTTATGTTCTTTGTACTATGCCATTTCAACATGACGTTTTAAAACCACTTGGGTTGTTGCTCACTGGTAAAGCCTTTGGGGATGTAGTGGAAAATCTCATATACCCAGGGTTCAAATCCATGCCCTACCAAAGCTCTTGTGGCCATGGAAGTTCACCTGCGATGACTCCAGGCCATTCGTAGTCGCCCGGGGATTAGTCGGTGCGCGTAAGCTGGCCCGGAAACCCACGGTTACCATAAAAAAAACATGACGTTTTAAAGTGAACAATATGTGCATTCTTGATCTATCCCATATGAAGATGATGTTATAAAATCAACATTACGTCCACACATTATTCATAATCGCATGCACTCACAATATGAACACGTATGAAAATTACCTTTAATGATATGTTCAAGTAAAACAATAAAACATCAGTTACATGCAACACATGTGTTCATACACATTTGACAGTCAACTTTTTTAAATTGTGTATAATTCACATCAGTTACGTGCAACACATGTGTTCACAAATGTTCAATATGTGCACAATTGTTTCCCATATGTTAATGAACATATGGATGAACACCATACACACCCTACTCCATAAAATGAAATAATATATTTTACGTATGAACCTCTGTGATCAACGATGTAGACACGAAACTAACGGGATGCTTAATTATTTGTTCTCATATGTTCATTAATAGTTGGAAATGAAAACATCATAAAACTAAGGGGTTATTTGTTTTTTTTTTAAAACCTCTTAATGGCTCTTAAGTCTGAATCGTTCAGACATTTTTACACACCACCTCTTATTAATCATAACTAAAATAAGACTTCGGACTTTAGACCTCTTAAAAAACAAACGACACCTAAATAATCAAAACAATTCGAAATCATTAAAAAAACTTACTAACACAAAATTTGTTATTCAATTCGACTATATCCACATTGCAATTACCGCTACTTTCGTTTTGGTTCTCATTTCTATCAAGTATATTTCGATTGGCTTCATTCAGTGCTGTTGTTTCCATAGATGATAAATTTTCAACAAACTCACCTCTATCGACGTCGTTAAGGAGCCCAGAATACATAATGTCGTTGGACGTTGTTGCGTTCATTTGTTGTGACGTTGATACGATTTGGGAATTAACATGAATATGGACAACGATTTGAATTGAAACCACTAGCTACTTGAATTCTTGTGATATTCATATGATTTTAGCATGAAATTGATTATGGAAAAAAAATTGAAATCAAACAGTTAGCTAGAATCGTGGAATTTTAGTTTTTGTAACTCCCACATAAGTAGATTAAATATTGTATAAGTTATGATTTCCCTTTCTACACTTTGTCATTAATTACACATGGAATCAAACACAACACATCATGGTGCAATTCTATTTGTTGGTTTAGGTTCACAAAGTTAACAACAATTTTATGGTTAACAAATGAACCTCCCTCTTATATTGTATATGTAGAGAAATATATATATAATTATATATATAGAGAGAGAGACGTGGGTTCATACGAGAACATCATCTATTTAAGAAAACACGAGTATAGCCGAGTACATACAAAATCGTACATGATTCACGCGACTTTAAATCGCATCCAAAGTCGTCCGCGTCCATTTTTTCCGGGTTAATGTAAAATCACATATGATTTTGTACATGATCTGTTGTTTTCTTAAATAGTTAGTGTTCTCGTCTGAACATTCCTCTCTCTCTCTCTCTCTCTCTCTCTCTATATATATATATATATATATATATATATATGGGTAGTTTCATTTGGAAACCACCTTAATTTTACAAACCATGGAGATCGTCGTCCGTCGATTTCATTAGTTAAGTTAATAAAATTGTTTCATAAATTGTATAATTTGATAAATTGTTTCATATAATTCTTTTTATTTATAAAATTGTTTCGTATATTTGTGTTTTTTATTTAAAAACGAAAAGTTTCATCAGAATGAGAAAAAATGTATGAAACAATTTCATCAGATTGAGAAAATACATGAAATAATTTATTTTTACGTAAAAAACACAAATACTTGAAACAATTTTATCAACAAAAGAATTGTATGAAACAATTTCATTAACTTAACCAACGAAATCGATGGTTTGCAAAATTATAGTGGTTTCCAATTATAAAACAACTTGTAGATATTATTACTAGTTCCAATTGTTAGGCTTTTTATTTCTGGGTTTTGTTTAGGTTTAAATTTTACAGATTGTTGTTTTACCGTTCTAGGTTTTGATTATTAGGTTTTTTTACATTTCCAAGTTTAAGGTTTGATTTTCATTTAGATTTTGTGGAATTTGAAAATCTAGTGTTTTAGTGTTGAATTTTGTCAAGATTTCATGATCATGGCTTATGTTTGGTGTGAATTTGATTTCATTAATGTGAGTTTCTTCTAAGTAGCAAGTGGTTGAGAGTATATATATGGATTATGGAATATTCAAATTAATCTTCAAAGGAGTTTTTGAGGACTTTGAAAATGGAAATTAATTAATGTTAGAAGAAGAAGAAGATGATAAATTCACAAATATCCTTAAATTAAAACACTTTGAATTAATGTGTTGTTCACATAACTTCACTTAATGGATGACCGCCACGACATTATTTAAGGATCCAATCGTTAAAAACTGTACTCTAAACCAATAAAATTAATGATATATGATCTTATTATAATTCTACTGTTTTTTAAAAGATAATATTACGCTTAATATTAAACTTTATATATATTATATTCTTTCAAGCATATGATACCTCATTTCCCAGGGATTGACTTGCAAAGTAGAGTATATGTATTTCGTACTTCGTACCCATAAAAAGTTAAAATACTTCTATACGTCATGTTTGGTTTATAGAATTAGATTGAATTTGGAATTGAATTTCATTCTAATCCTATGTTTGCCTTGAAGGATTTCATTTCATTGAAATCACACAAACATAGGATTTTGAAATCCCACGGAGGTGGTTGTGTTTTACGGGATTTCGTAGGATTTGTATCTAATAATGTTTTAAAATATGTTAAATGTTGTAGGATAAGTGTGTCATCGTTTAAAGGATGACGATAGAGATAGAGATAGAGATAAATATATCAGAGTTAGATTAGAACTGAAATATCTCCTAACTATCTACTTGTAACTCCTCCCTATTTAAAGGGCTTATGATTAATGAGAAATATAGATTTCTTCTCTCTGTCTTATTGTTATTCTCTTCTTATTGTTGTTTCATTTGTTTTTCCCTTTAACACGTTATCAGCACGTAAAGCTCAAAGTTGTTTTTCATCGTCTCTAAACGATTGGTGCACGTTGTCGTTGAACGGTTTGCCGCAAAATTGCATCGCTACTGCGTTATCTTTTGCTCATTGCCACGCATGTCAAAAAAAAATCTAGTAAGTTTTCTATCAATTTCTTCATAAGTGAATATTATGAATCATGTTTATATTTTTTTTTCTTAAGTTTTCTGTAGAATACTTCCGTTATTTTCGCGATTGATATTAATTGAATTAAAAAAAAATCGAATTCATGATTATTTATTTATTTTTATTGAAATAATTAAATAAATGAAAATTATATTGACGTAAAAAAAAACCTATATTAAAAGATAATTATTGGAATTTATATGTGATTTTAATATGATTATGATCTAATTATCTGAATTATTAGGATAATTGAATGATTTTGTTTTTATTTTTTTTAATTATCAAAAGGAATTAAATAAATAATTTTTAATAATCCACAAAGGATAAGTATTATTGTTTTATTTAACTAAAACAAAACTTAATTTGTTTTTTTTTCCCATTAATTTACGTTTTTGTTTAATAAATATTTATTATATTAACTTTTATTTAAGTTTAATATACTTTATCTATGCGAACTAATCTTGACTTATTTTCTGACATGTTTACTTAATTTTATTTAATTCGACCTATTAAATATATATTCTTTTAGACTATTCCAAATAATGAATTAGACTATTAATTATTTTAATATTTGTTTCATCTTGTTTATTTTAATTTTGTTAGTATAACTTTTATTGTTTTAAAATATTATTATGATTTATTAATGTTTATCAAATTATATTAAAATATTCATATATTTAAATGATTATCCATTTAGTTACAATATTATATATTTATTTACTATTTGTTTGTGTTAATATTCAAATGTTTATCCTAATTAATAATTGTTAGTATAATTCAGATGTTTATCTTAGTTATGACTTATAAATTATCTTTGAAATTTACAATTTCAACCCCCATAACTTCTGTTATTTTACCAAAATGTTCAAAAATAACATGAAAATGTTAAATTCAAACATTTATCTTGATTGTGAGTTCCTACTCATAATTTTAAACTATATAATTATTTTTTGGAAGTTACACATCCAAGCTCATATATTTTGATCTTTACCAAAAACTCCAAAAAAAATGTTATTAAGGTATTAAAATTGTTTCATATGCCAAATTATAGTCACTTTGGCCTCTTGCCAAAAGATCCCAAAATACCAATATGGTATGAATTTTTTTGACCTCGTGTCAAAATTTACCAAATAACAAATGTTATCTATGTATTTCATTGATGAATTAATCGCAATACATCGAAAGGATTTTGTCAAACGGGTGTAAATAGCCCTAAGGTTTGTAGGGATTTAAGAAATCCATGTGATTCCCCTACTACCTGGAAATCCAATAGATTGAGTGATTTTTTTTGCAAATTGAAATATTGATGAAGTATTATCAATAAAATTAAAGCATACAAAAATCTAATACTGTTATGATAATGAAATTTCATAACCAAAATCCATTTCCTTATCAAAAAGAAAATCATATATTATTATTTATATATGTAAATGGTTGAAACAACTCATCCCAAAATCAACGTCATAAACTCAAAAGAATATGAGTATCATAAATGAGTACATAAATCTCCTTTTGAAAAGGTACAAGAAAATACCTAAAGTTCATCAACTCCCTATTGACTCTAAAATCAACCTCTTGAAAAGGTACAAACAAATACCCTCATGTTTTGAGACGACATATAAATCCTAAGTTTCATAGGATACCTTTACTAGAAACCCCCAAAGAAATGTGGGATGTTCCGAAAGGGATAATCAGGAGTACTGATGAATATGTACTTCCCGAACTAATCGTACAGTGGAATGAAACCCACTTACTTGATTACAAAAAGGTAACTGATTTCAACAAAGAAATGTTATATCCAAAATGCGTCTCAATCTCTGTGGCAAGGAGCTCACAGAAGATGACATGATTCCTAATATCATTTCCACATTTCATATATAAGTAAATATTAATGAACCAATATAAGTTGGAATATAACATTTAGACAAACTCATCAACCTACTGCAAGTGGTTGAGAGACACAACAAGGTTCTTTCGAATAACACCACATATGTCGGGATAAAGAAAATTCCTGATATCAATAATGAAAGTGTTAGAAGTGGAAACAACTCCAAATAATTGTGAGTTAAAAACCATTTCACACATATGACATTTCTGCACCATGTGGACGAGACCCTAGAAAGGGTCAGGGTATTGGTAAGAGTCAGGAAGTTTTTTTTTCAACACCTGGAGTATGATACAACTACTACCCAGGTGATAATGGACAATCAAATAAGATATGCACTAAAAAGTGCTTCTATAAAAAAAAGGGAACACGATGAAAATGAAATATAACATATTTGTTTTAATATTTAATATTGATTATGCATATGTTTCTTTGAAATTAATTTTAAAAAATTAATTTCTTTGCTAAAGTAAAATCGAATATGTAACCATTATAGATGTAAAGAAATACATCAAAACAAATACAAAAAAAAAATTCAATATTCTTCGTTCCGTGTAGAAATGTATCGAGGAGAATTGATTTTTTTTGACTTATCACACCCTTGAAAAAAAGATAGACTAATACTTGTTTTATAATACATCCAACCAAATTACTTAGACGATGGACTGTCACTCTCTTGTTGGTACAAAATTAATAGGAACCTTGTAAAGATATTCGTATCAAATGGAAATGGAAATGAACATATATACATAAGTTCTAATGAATATATGAAAGTAAACATATATCATGGAAACTAATGTGTCAAACTAGTAGATTATTGGGTCATCGGAACATATTTTGTCACCAATAAAGAACTTTTGGGGGCAATAACACATATATGTTTTGGCATGACAATGCGGGACACCGTGGTTATGACATAGTGATCCGTGTATTGCAAAATACACATAGACACATTCTCTTTCGAGTGAAAGGCAGAATGAGGAAAATTGCAACTGTTGACTTCTGTAGCATAAGAAACAACATTGTTATATGCCCTCTCGAATACCTAAAACTTTTGTATATAACCTACTCCTTAGCCAAGACATGATTGAGACCATCCTAAAGCTAAGGATATAATACAAAAATATTCCATTGTTACAACGAATACAAGGTGATATTTATGGACATAAACATCCAGAATGCGGGCCATTAAAGTACTTTATGGTTCTGGTTTCGATACGATGAACACATGTCGTATTATTGTCCACATGAAATACTGCACTCCTAGCACTAACTATACGTTTAAGGTCTCACCACCGTGATTATTTCATCAAGTCTACATGACTTTGAATGCTGGATAATTTACATCATAAGGATTTGATGTTAATTGCATATGTATTAGGACCAATGTAAAGTTTCCTATACCCCATGTGTATATATAAAATGGTCTCATAGAAGTTGTTATCAAAAGAATATGATGACATCTAGGGTATTAGTAATGCGCACCAATTTACCCACATCTACCTGGGGTTATGCAATTATTATATGCAGTTTTTTTTCGTTTTTAGACCCACTACTTGCTCATGCGTACCAGTTGGTAACTGGATATAAGCCTGATACTTTACATCTACGCATGTTTGATTATATGTGCCAATTGCGCCCCCACAACGCATCAAAATGGGTCCTTAAAGACGATTTGGTATATGTTGGATATGAATCCCCAACAATTATCCGCTAATTATAATTTTTGACTAGTGATCTCTTTACCGCTAGATTTACGGGTTGTCACTTTCATGAGACAGTCTTCCCGTCGATAGGGGGAGATAGGAAAAAGGATTTTCCATGGGAACGACAGGAAGTGTCATTGAATATTCTCACTCTGTCTCATTTCGATCCCCAAAACTTCACAATGTAATGTTGAAGTCAAACGAATCAGACTCGATACCTGATACGTTTAATATTCCAAAAGTGACAAGATCACATATACGAGCTGCAAATATACTTGCAAGGTTAAAAAGTCCCCAACAGGGGCACAACGCCATTGGAAAGTGCGTTGCAATCACACATAGTGGAGGTGTGGTTGAGGTCGTAGCTCCCAAACGGAAATGGGGGAAGCTACTTGGTTCGGTAGATACTCATCTAAAGGAAGAGAAGAGTAAGGCACAACTATTTGTCATCAATACATAAACCTCTCATGAGATTGTCTCTGATTAAACTATGTCTATGAATCATCACTGGAGGACGCTCCGAAGTTAATATTGATTCTAGAGATGAATATTAATCTCAAATGAACTATGAGAGCACATATGAGTCGATGGACAGATCATATATAATTATTGATGATATATTTCGCATATATTATTGTTTATGAGGTGATAGAGCACATTGACATCGAACCATGCTCAGTTGGAAAATATCAACAAAGAGCAAACTGACCTAAATAAGCAATCCAGGAGAATCATATTATTTGACAAATGAACAGGTATTTGGTTTGGTAGTGCTAACCCACCAAGTGTAAAGCCTGTAAGACATAGATAAATCATTTGTCCTAAAGCGTAATGAGAATAATTAAGTCATAATGTATGAGACTCTCCTTTGGCGCAAGGTTTCTCACAACGCCCTGGATTGACCACGAGGAGACTTACTCTCTCATGATGGATGTTATGACATCCGTATAATTTACTAGCCTAGTAGTTTCCGAAGGACTGGAAATGCAGCTCATGAATGTGGTTACCACATATCTCTACGGGAATCTAGATTTAGAGATATATAAAAGTGCTTGATGATATTACATTACCAAAATCAAGCAACTCTAAACCACGAAATGCGTTTGCAATAAATTGAAACGTCCACTTTATAGATTAAAACAATATAAGTGAATGTGGTATACCCGCCTAATGGAATATTGATTGGGAAATGATATATAAGAACGATGAAATGTTCTCTTGCTTATTTATTATGGAAAACAAGTTCCAGATTTTCAAAGTAGCTCTATATGTCAATGTTATGAACATAATAGGCACTCTTGATGAAATGAGAGGAACCACAAGCTACTTGAAATCTGATTTTGAGAGGAAAGATCTTGGGAAAACTTGGTTTTGTCTAGATATTTGAGCTAGGACACCGAGTTTGTGAAATATTAATTCACCGATCGCATATGTCCAGAAAATAATCAGGCAATTTAATATGGACAAAGCGCATCCGGCTAGCACTCCCATGATCGGTCAAAGTGTCGGATATAAGGAAAGATCCATTTCGTCTAAAGGATGATGACGAAAGATGCTGGGAGATGGAATTCCCTATCTAAGTACAATATGCGCATTATCGTACTTAACATAATACACTTGACCATATATTGTATTTCTCAGTGAACTTGTTAGCTAGATTTAGCTCAGCGCCAACGCAAAATCATTGGAATGATATTAAATTAATCTTTTGGAACCATTGACATGGTTTATACTTTCCCTATAGAAAGAAAAATGGGATTGATAATGGAACTTCAATACCTACTTAGAATGTAAGCAGCAAAAGTACTAGCTAGCTCTTATAGAAAAACACCAAATAATGTCTTGGTATGTGTTTGCTGATATTAGGTATTTGTTTGACCCATACAAATGATGTTCCCAAACTGAATAAAGAATTACCACAAGGAACACGTCGATTGCATGGAAGTAAACTAAGCGATCATTTGTAACTACCTCCTTGAATTAATCCAAGAATATTACTCTCCATGAGATAATAAAATAATGTATATGATTAAGGACTATCATTACATATATTATAGGAGTTAGTAATTTTGGGTTCAACCAGTATCCTATTTGCATATATGGAAATAATGTATCATGTATCGAAGAAATGAACATAAGATACATCAGGGGTAATAACACAAAGCATATTCTGCTTAAGTTTCTATACAATCAGCAATAAAAGACTCTCATTTAGATTCAAGTGAATCAAGTAAGGTGTCAAAAGAATGTGACATATTTTACCAAGTCATTACCTAAAACCATATATTGAGAAACGTGTAGAAAGTAAATGAAAATGTTTTCCAAATTCCCTTGGTTAATGCACGAATCAGGGGGAGTAGTAGACAAAAGGGGGAGTCTACTATATTTGTGATATTGGTATGTTGTGCTCTTTCCTTCAACCAAGGTTTTATTTTTCCCATTGGGTTTTGTTCTTTGGTGTAAGGTTTTAGTGAGGCAATTATTTATATACCACCATGTTTTCTTAACTCTCAAGATTAAAGTATGAATCTAAGAGAAAACTAGACTGAAGGATAAGTCTATGTATTGCAAATAAGCTGGTGCGTTATACTCTTTCCTTCGTCATATTTTTATTTTTTCCCACTGGGTTTTATTTTGGCGTAAGGTTTTAACGAGGCAACAACTGTGCACCACCACTCCTTTAACTCGGCACAAGGGGGAGTGTTGTAGGATAAGTGTGCCATCGTCTAAAGGATGACGATAGAGATAGAGATAGAGATAAATATATCAGAGTTAGATTAGAACTGAAATATCTCCTAACTATCTACTTGTAACTCCTCCCTATTTAAAGGGCTTATGATTAATGAGAAATATAGATTTCTTCTCTCTGTCTTATTGTTATTCTCTTCTTATTGTTGTTTCATTTGTTTTTCCCTTTAACATTAAAAAAATTGTTTTGTAATAATTCAATTAATAAAAAAGTAATTTAGTTATTTTTATAATTATTATAATTTGTTTTTATAAATTATTTATTAAGAATGAAATTCAATTTAACTTTAAATCCTACAAACAAAAAACACCAAAGATTCTAAATTCTTCCAAATCCAAATACTTTCACGAAATACAAATATCTCGAAATCATTCCATCAAACCAAAAAACCAGTAGTGTATACCAAAAAATGACCTTAAAAAACTTGATGGTATTAATGTTTTTTTAACAATGTATTGTTATTATTTAAAGTTTGATTTTATATGTATTACATTTATATGTTTTCTATTCTTTTTCTTTCATAAACATGAGCCTAGTTTTTATTGTTAAACACATTCTAACTTGCAATATCACATTCAATAAAAGTATAAAAGTTATCCTTAGTTTTTATTTACTTATGAGATCATAAAATAAATTAAAGCATATGCTTGAATAAGAGTATAGAGTTGGGGCACGGGACCCCTCGAGTTCTCAACTATACATGAACCGGATAAAAATTTTCTGTCCCAAATTATCATGTTCCATTCATATCCACCAATCACATGAATACACGTCATCGGAAAGATAATATAAACTTGAATTAAATAAAATCAAAAAATATATAAAATCTGATGTGTCTTAATTTCATTGGTCGGACAGAAATGAGACATTGAATTTTGGGACAGGAGATTTTTATTCACATGAACCTGCCTCCAACAAATTCTAGACTGTTCCATTATTGAATGGAACCAAGTTTTCTTTTGGTCATTTCAAATGTAATTTCATCACCTAATAATTCTTTGAAGGCTTTTCCTTTCTTAACCACTTTTTTTCAAAATTATAATCAATCAATCTGGAATAAGGAAAAGTAAAGACGAATATAGTGCAAGAATTGTAATTCACACTTTGTAATTACTTAAAAGAAAAACAAGAAAATAAATAATCAAAAAACAGCTCATATTGTAAAACCATTAACGAATTTTAAAAAGATTGCTACTATTTAGTATCCCTACACTTTTATCCTGGAATCTCGATGAAAACTTGAAAAACATCTTTTTGGCTATTATATATGTCGGACGGGATAAACAATTATGTTCTTCTGTTTCAACCTAATTAGTTTTAGTTACCCTTTTCTATATTAACATTGTGAAAAACTTCAGTCTTCTTTAGGAGTGGACACTAAGAAGGCATCAGATGGACATGCATCCACTCTACCGTATCGACATAATGTACAAAGAATTAGGGGTCTTAAATATTGTGTTAGGACTGAAAGTCCTATGTGTTGAAAGTGGAATAAAGTATTTATAAGGGTTTATATTGTAATTCTTTAATAGTTGTTTTATTAGATGGGCCCAAGCCCATAAGCCCATTAGGCCTGTAAGCCTAAGTATATAAAGGCATTTCTAGTTCATTATTAGGGTTAGACGTTATTCAGAAGGTTAGAAATTCATTATTCAGTTTTCTAGTCATTAGGTTTACATACCCTTGTTAGAAATTCTCTCTGTAAACCTAAACTCTTTGAAGTATTATCAATCATATGACTAGTTGCTGTGATCTATAATTTGTTCATCTTTGATTGCTGTTAGTCTGTTTTGCACTGCACTGGGATCTACAATTGGTATCAGAGCAGATAGGCAAAAAGGTTTGATCCAGTAAAAAGGTTTGTCTGAAACCCTAAGATCAATTTTATTGTGTTAGTTGCTTCATTTGCTTGAATTGATTGTTAGTATTTGCGTTATATGTTTATCTGATTATTTGTTTTCTGCAAAGTTAAGTTTTCTTTTTGTATCTGTGTATCGATCGAAAATTTTTTCTGGAAATTTTTTTTCTGGAAAATGTTTTTTCTTTTCTTCTATCGATCGATTCTGGTTCCATCTTTCTGCAATCCTTCGGTCTAAGTGTGCTCTATCGCATCCGGTCGATTGTTTGTTTATCTAGGCTTTATTATCGAAGGTTCTGGTTTTGGTTTCGATCGAATATCAGAAACTCTTCGAGTTCTTCGGTCGAATTCATCGTGTTCTTCGGTGTTATTCGACCTTATCGTTTGTTTTGTGGTTATCTGTTTTTAGGCTTTCGACCTGAGTATTCGACCGAATAAGTTTTCCTCCGGTCAAACACCTTCGACCGTATAAGAGTTTCTCCGGTCTTATCCATTTGACCGGACACTTGTACTCCGGTCTTGCACCTTCGACCGGATACTTGCTTACTCCGGTCTTGCCTTCGACCGGGTGGTTGTAACATCCGGTCAAACACCTTCGACCGGATACTTGTATCTCGGTCTTACACCTTCGACCGGATAAGTGTATCCCCGGTCGTATCCTTCGACCGGATAAGGTATTCCCCGGTCTTGCCATTCGACCGGGTACGTGCTACTCCGGTCTTACCCTTCGACCGGGTACTTGCTACTCCGGTCTTACCCTTCGACCGGAATCCCGGTCTTTCACCTTCGACCGGGTGTTCAAAAAAAAAAAAAAAAAGAGTACAAAAGGGTCAAATTTTTTGTCTCACGATCTTTTTGCAATGCATTTATTTTAGCCCCCGTACTTCAAGGATTCAGCGTGTCATTTGTGACCCTAAAATTTCAAGTTTCACAAGTTGTCACGTTTGGTCCTTGCACTTTAGCGTACCATCTCTTTGAAAAGTTCAGTCCCTGTATATCAAAAGGAATGCCTTCAAGCGAAGCTCTTTCAATAAGTATGGATGAGATGCCACCGGTTCTTTACAGAGGAGAATATGACAAATGGAGGATTCAGTTCTTAGACTTCATTGATAAACATGAATTGGGTGATTATATCAGATTATCTCTGAGGGAAGGAAAAATGGAAACTCCGACAGATATTTGTCATTATATGGGAGAAAATGGAAGAACGGAACACTTAGTGTACACAATACCATTTAAGGATTACACAGATGAGCAAAGAAAGAGATTTGAAGCTGATAAATTATCTAAAGCTTTTATCTTGCAAGGAATTTCCGAGGAGATTTCAAAAGAGATTTCTGTAAGTTTAGACAGTAAAAAGGCTACAGGAAAACAGCTGTGGGAACATCTTGAAAAGATAATGACAGGAACAAAGATGTCTTCAAGAGTAAAGTTTTTGGAAACTGAGAACACTGAGCTAAAAGGAAAAATCTCTATTTTGGAAGCTAAAACTCAGCAAATAGTCTCTGTTGAAAGTTCTGAGGAAAAGATTTCTGAACTGAAAGATGCAAATGCAGATCTTCAAAAGCGTTTATCTGATTTGGAGCAACTGCTTGCTAAACACAAATCTGATTTTGAGACTAAAGAGAAATCTTTCGCAAAGAAGTTCTCAGAATTCTCGAGAAAATGTGCTGAGGAGAAGAAAGAAGTTGAGCTGAAATGCATAAAACACTTTCAGCAAGTTTCTGCTTTCGAGAAAGTAATCATTCTTGAAAGAGAAAAGTTTGCAAACGAAAAGAAAGCCATTGAACAGAAGAATGTTGGATTCTTCAAGGAAATATCCGGCCAAAGAAATGATGCTGAGAAGGGATTTGAAGAAGAGAGAAGCATGTTTGAGACGGAGATCAAAAAGCTTACTAAGATGCTATCTGAACTATCTGAGAAGACACTAAAAGAGCAGAGAACGAAGTCTGAATTCACGAAGAAGATTGACCTGCTTGTTAAAGAAAGAGACAACTTTGCTTCGACGATTAAAGTGCTTGAAAAGTCTGTATCAAGTACAAATCAGAAATCTGTCTCTCCACAAAGGTCAGTTAAATCTTTTGATCGGATTCGTAAAACTAACCTTTTCTATGATAGCAATATAGATGGTTCAGGTACACGCTCTAGAAGAAGGAGATACAAAGATGAGGAACTGGTCTGGAAGAAGAAACCAGTTGAAGATGAGCTGAAAGAAAAAGAATCATGTGTACATGCGGTCAATGCCAAGAAGAACAAAGTGCATAAAGGTAAACCTGATCATATCTACTCGAGAGATCAATTACTCAGGTTATCAGGTAAGAAATACCACTGTTCTTATTGTCATACACATGATCACATTCACAAAACCAGTGATCATTTTTGGTATGGTTCTTATTCTATATCCCCCACAAGAACTGCAACTAACATTCATGGACCCAAATACCAGTGGGTACCAAAGTCGAAAACCGATTCTTTGTTGCAGGCACCTACTGTTAAGGGGGAGTAGAAGAACAATGGCTTCTAAGTAAACTAGCTTAGAACCCGGACTTCAACGAAGTTTGGCTTCTGATCACATGACAGATCAGGACCCGTTCTTCAACGTTCAGACCTGGATATTTTGCAAATATCCAGGGGGAACTTAAAAGATCTAAATCATTATATCATGTTTTGAAGGGGAGCTTAAAAGGTAAATATCTTCTAATCCTAGATCTCTGATTGTTTGAAAGAAGAACAACTTTCAAGCATGAAAAACAGTTTCTGAAATGTTCAAACCACTTCTGATTCTCAAAAGGTTTCATGAATCTAGAAGTGTGAATTTAAATGTTTTTCAATTCTTGAGCTTTAATGTTTAACTGACTGTGTGTTTCTAAAGATCAATACTTGCGTATTATCTTATCCTTATACTGTAACGTATTCACACACACATGTTCAGTACTTCATTTGTATTTGTTATTACCATGTCTCATAGCGAAACAATTTTTTTCGATGGTAATACCCCCGTTTGATATTCAATATTGTTGAGCATCTATCATTATTTATAAATTTGTGATTTCATTGCTAAATTGTTTATATTTGTTCATATAAACAAAATAGATACCCTATCCATTTTATGTGATCTGATTGATACACTGTCAGATTCTCAAAACAATGCTCTTGATTTCATTTCATTCATTCAATATATTTGTTTTGAGAAATCTTCAAATTTCAATTGCTCAAATCTTATGAGCATACATTTTGACAGTGTTATCATACATTCTGTGCTTAAATGTTCAAGTTAAATTGTTGAGTAACTATTTTTTTAAGACTTACATGGGATTTGTGTGAGAACTTAAACAGTACTTCCATGGATTCACGTTAACCAGTGTTTCCTACCCCGGAAGTTATCCTAGAGTGATTTGAGGGGTGAGGGGTCATAAATCAAAGAGTGGGGGAGATAACTCATCGGGTTGAGTTTTTCTCATTATATGGAGCGGAAAAATGGAAAAGAGAGTTTGGTTAGAAGTGAGCTTCAATGATAAAAAGAAAGAGGGTGTGAGAACAGAGTTAAAAGAATATCAGAACTCTGCACCAACCACTTTCTGAGCCGGGCAGCCACATATTCTGATTGGTTCATATTCTTTGGTGACCATCATTGAAAAAGGCACCTAGCCCATGCCAACTCTTGCTATTACCCCACCAACCACTCGTTTCTTTCTTAACAAAGAAATGTTTCATTTTCTTTGGGGACGCAGCATATCTGCTATCTATTCTTCACTTGGAAGATTTAGATATTGAAAAAGAAGGAAAGTTGCCACACCTTCCCACATCTTTCATGCACATTGAGTCCGTGTAATATTTGTTGCTGTCTTAACAGTTTACATAATTTGAGCCTGAGAAAGCTAAGTAGCTTAAATCATTCTACACTTGCACGAGCACACAAGGAATGAGTTTTCTTGTCATAACATTCATAGAAAATTCCTTTGTGATTTTTCAATGATTGAATGGAAGCCCTGGAGGAGTGAACATCACAAAAACTCCTTTCCAAAGTACATCCGTTGTACAAAGTGGCTCAGTGCTACTTACAGGCATACTAACTGTTTCATCTGTTGAATCAGGGTTACATTGTTCATTATGTCTGAATTTGAAAAGATTCGGATATATACATTTCATGAATTGACGGATACTCAGATCAAAATGCGTAGAGTGTCATCTTATCATAAAGGGGAGATCAAAGAAAGTGCTGAAATTTAAGAAGTTTTGATGATCATGATGTTCAAAATCATCAAAAAGGGGGAGAAATGTTTACAAATGTTCAATTTCAAAGTTTTAAAGAAAGAAAGTCAGTTCTGAAGACAGTCTAGAGATCAAGGAGATGAATATATGATTTTAATGCTAAATTTGTTTGTCTGAAGACAGTGAAGATTTCAAAGATTGTATTGATTCTTTCCGTATCATGTGGTGTCTGCTACAAGTTTTTGTTTTTCTTTCCTCCTACGCGCTGATTGAAACAAGTTCTTGAGATGAAAGCTTATTCAACTCGTGGTTCGAAGACAGATTCTTTGTTTTAAACTGAAGAAGCATCGTGGAATGTCAAGTAACTCTCACATTATTTTTCTTGTGCGCTGATCCGATGTGATTGAGTTTCTACAGTTAAAAGCGGCGTGATAGTGCGTTCAGTCGAGGCTACTGTACATTGAATCTGGTTACAAAGTTGAAACTATGAAGACCAAGAGCTTTATTCAAGGGGGAGCGTGGAAATTCATGAAGACATGCAACACCAAAGTTCTTCGAAGATCAAGGCCTGAAGCTTATCAAGTTGTTAAATGCTTTATTCAACTTTAGGGGGAGATTGTTAGGACTGAAAGTCCTATGTGTTGAAAGTGGAATAAAGTATTTATAAGGGTTTATATTGTAATTCTTTAATAGTTGTTTTATTAGATGGGCCCAAGCCCATAAGCCCATTAGGCCTGTAAGCCTAAGTATATAAAGGCATTTCTAGTTCATTATTAGGGTTAGACGTTATTCAGAAGGTTAGAAATTCATTATTCAGTTTTCTAGTCATTAGGTTTACATACCCTTATTAGAAATTCTCTCTGTAAACCTAAACTCTTTGAAGTATTATCAATCATATGACTAGTTGCTGTGATCTATAATTTGTTCATCTTTGATTGCTGTTAGTCTGTTTTGCACTGCACTGGGATCTACATATTGTATATTTGTTTTAACAAAAAACCGACTGGAATTTACTAATAATGTCATTATATGTACTTGATTTGCTTCTCTTTTTTTTTCCTTTACATTTTGGTAGATAGATAAAAAGGAAAAATCTACCTACGTGTTGTAAAAAACGAGTGTACGTCATTTTTAGTAAAACCATATTTTATATAATTTATTTTTGTTTTATTTAATACTAGAAGCGTACTCGCACAATGAAGCGAGATATATCACGATTTTAATGTTTCATTTTATTTTTTGTTTTTTTGTTGATTTACAGTACGATTTTGGATGGTTTTGAGAAAATGATAATGTTTTTTTTTATAAATTTGTTTAATTTAGGCTTAATAATATAATGTTTTTTATATAAAAAAAATTTAAGTATTTTGTTAGAATTCAATGATTATCTTATATATTTTAATGGCATCTAGAAAAAAATAATCAATTACATATTTAATAATATAATTAAAACAAATTTATAGTAATATAATATATTAATTAATAGTGATACATGGAAAGATCTGCATAAAAGGAAGGTCATGCACATACCAAATTGGTGGGTGTTAGAAATCTGCAGTAATAATATGTATCTTATGCTTTGAAACTTGTAAATTAAGAGATTTTTAAAATCTTGCATAAAATAATGGTACCGTGTACCTAATAATTTGTATTTAAGAGTTTTTTATCCGTACTTTATAATTTAGTATAGATATAGATATACTAATTATTATATGCACCTATTTGAAAAAAAAAATCTGGATCCATCTTTGCTCTCCACAAGTAAACTTCCAAGATCAAAAACCTTCTTCATTTTTCTTTTAAAATGCCTCAAGAACTATGGAAAGATTCCGTTCTTGCTCTTAGACAGAGGCGGACCTACGTATGTTTGAGTGGGCTCCCGTACACCCACTCAACATATTTTCGAAAGTAGAATTTTCTTTGAGGCATGAAAAGTGTACCCACTAAACTTTGAAGGATGTTTCGATATATTATAAAATATAAGAAATATCAACCAAAAAACCGAAAAAAAAATACCTCGAAATCAATCAAAAAACTTCAAAATACCTTGAAATCAACCAAAAAACTTAAAAAATTCCTCGAAACGATGGAATTTGACTAAAAACACATTTGACGACTTTGCAGACTTCTAATCTACCTTAAAGAATGCCCCTTCTTGACAAAAATCATGGGTCCACCCCTGCTCTTAAAGATGGTAATTTTAAGTGATATACCAAACAAACAATCCCAGAATTTATCTTAACTTCTTTTATATACAACTATATAGTTTAAAAAGATTAAAAGTAACTAACAATCATTATAAGATTATTGATAAGCAACGAATAAATAATGTTTTAAAAAATGCACTTGATGACAACCGTTCTAAGGTATATGTGGTACATGAATATTGCATAAAGTTATGGAGTGACCACAAATATTTTTAACTAAAATTTCCAACAAAACATTAAATTATGCATGATGTGGACAAATTATGTGCACCGAAAGATGAAAGGAGACAGCGTAAATAGGTCGGTGTTTTCAACTCATTAATTAACACAAAACATTGATGTGACATATAATAGTCTAGTTTTATTATTCAAAAATCGTTATAAGAATATAACATGTTAGTCGAATGACACATCATCAATACAGTGAGTAACTCCTCCAACTAATGATAAAACCGTGAGTTGAGGTTGTGATTTGTGGGTAAAACAAACAATATCACTACACTGGTTAGGGCGTTAGAGAATGATATCAAAGCAGATTTTTGCGTCATTGGTGTTAAAGCTCCAAATCTGCGACTTGGACATTTTTTTTCATATATGTTGACATTTCCTTATTCTTCTAATGACCCTTTTGGAGAATAATCTAATGGGTATCTCGTGTTCTCACATGGTATTAACACCAAGGTCTATCACTATAGGTACTCACACTTTGGAAAATTTTGTGTCCGTCTATCCTCCATTGGAAGGGCGTGTTGCAGTCCCATATTAGCTAAATTTGAATCATTTCTCTTCCACATATGTTGGAACTTCTCTTTTATCCTCAAATCAAATGCTCTTTTATAGAGTAATTTGATAGGATTCCAAATATTCTCACAATTTGGGTGATGGGTCAAACCTCATCGATGACAATTAAACCAAGGGGTGAGTTTGTAACATTTTAAGTGAATCCTATATCTTCAATGCAGAAAGAAGATATTAGATATATATATATATATATATATATATATATATATATATGTGTGTGTGTGTGTGTGTGTGTGTAGGGTTGGATTCCAGTGAAAATAAGATTTATGATGAAAATATGATGACAAAACCTTCAAATATAATTATATATTAATCTACCTTCAACAATTTTTATTTACTTATTTCTTCATATATATTTATCTACCTTCAACTATTTTTATCTTCATGATTGAAACTTTAACAAATTTATGCATGTAAAAGTGAAGATAAATGTAGTTGAAGAAAAATAAAGTTAGATTAAAAAGTCAAACTTATCCAAAGACTTAGAAGTGTTATCACTTCACCATAATTGTTATTCTCACACGACCCATTCTCTCTCTATATATATGAGCCCAGATTACGACTTGCAATAAAGCGAAAATATCACTACGTTGGTTGAGATGTCAAAATAAAACCCAATGAAGTTTAACCTAGGATGAAAAGAAATTTACTTTAAAAAAATAAGGTACTCAATAATATGATGGAGATTGCTTTTTCTTGGTCCCTTGATCAAATCATTACTCCTTTTCTTCTTGAGCATGCTTGTTTACAATATAACATGCTTAATGGGCTTATACAATAAAATAAAATCTTGATACATGATTTCACATCAACTTTACTCATTACCAATGGTTTGATTTGCATCTTTTGCATGAATGAATTCATATATACAAACGTTAAGTATAAAATATAGACAAAGCTATTTGAATATTTGATAAATATGTGCAATTAGAAACCATGGTTTTCCATCTGAAAATCTACATGGAACTACGATAAAGATAGTTAAGTTACCTTACACTCAATGTGGGTAGGTCCAACTCGTGCATAACAAACTATTTATTTGCATTTAAATAAAGATGACAAAATTAATGGATTAAAACATACGGATTTATATGTATGGATCAAATTAGGTTGAATTAACCTGCCAACACTTGTTCGGATTTTTTTTTCTTCTTTAAAGAATTCGATAACTTAAATATGATCAGAAAACCATAACATCAAAATGATAATCTAATGTTTTTTAATAAAGACAATTCTAAGATGTAAGCATTTGAATACATTTTGGTTAAATTTCAACCTATTTAACATGTTTTTTTTTGCTAAGCATTGTAATTTGACATGTTAGAGCTACAATACAACCCAAATCGAATCATTTCCTAATGAAATTCATCAAAATTGTCACTTCTTTCTACGTAAAACATTAAGGGGTTGTTTGGTTTAGGCAGGAAATGAGAACGGGAATGATGATGAAAATGGGAATAAATTTTTGTTCCCCCAATTTAACCTAGAATGAGAATTTGGGCTAGTGGGGGAATGAGCTCACTATATTATATAAAACCAAGCAGTTTCTTTTATTTTCAGTCCAATCAATTATTGTTTAATACATCTAACCAAACACCTTCTTAAATAAAGTTACATTTGCATCTAGGTATATACAGAAAATCATCTAATCCAATTAAAACTGAATGATCCAATAGAAATCGAATTACCATAATTAGATATCCAATTGTAATTGGATCAGATATAATCTAAAATTTCAACATCCAAATTGGACCGATGGATAATTGAATGACAGTCAATAATTCAATAAAACTAAATCAATCCAATCCAATCCAATTGATGGAACAGGTCTGATCCAATCACCCCCTGCATTGAATTGGATTGGTTGTCCAATGTTAATTAGACTGGATCGGATGACAAAAATCCAACATCCAATGAATAATTGGATTAGACCGAAGACATCTAAACCCATTAAATTTTAACCCGTGAACACATTCGCAACAAGATTTAAATATGATAACATGAGATTACTAGAAATGAGTGTCATCAGTAGCAAAAACACTAGTGTAATCAATATTAAGCGTTGAATCTTAATTTTGTAATAGTTATTTTTTTTACTACTGGATTTCACTTAAATTGGTGTCAAATCTTAAACCAATCGCATTGTCTAATCTTCGTTAACAATAACAAAAGGATATAAATCAATAGGAAAAAAATGGAAGAACTAAACTAGTATCTACATTTTTATTTAAAGATTAAAAGTATTAAAAAAACGCAAATACAATACTTTTTTCAAATAAAGTTGGAATTTAAGGGATCGTTTAGCAAACGCTTACGGACGAGAGTCGCCACCTTCAAATACCTTATTGGGTAATTTCCGGCCATCAAAATGGATAATTGGCAAGTGCCTTTTACCGGTAAGCGCTAACGGCATAAAAGTCTTCTCCTTCTCTTGGTGCTTGTTATGCCTCTTATCGGGTAAAGATTCTTAGAAGCCATTTACTAAACGTTTGCCCAGTAAGTGCTTACCTGCTCATTTTACCTTATCCGATGAACATGACAAGAATTGAAAATCTTACCCGGTAAGAGTGATGACAAGGACCGATAGTCTTACCTTACCCGGTAAGTGAGAGTAACGACTCTTACCCGGTAAATGAGAGTAACGACTCTTACCCGGTAAGCATTTACCGGATAAAAATGTTGCATAAAACTCCTTTGTAATAGACTAAAATCTTACCTTAAGTTAAGTAAAAGTGTTAGACTATTACTGGTAAGCACTTACCGGGTAAGCGTTGGGTAAACAGCCCCTTAGTCCTTTCATTATCACCGAGTAAGATAAATGATATCCAATAAACACTTACCCGATAAACGATTAGTAAACAGTCACCAACTACTAAGCATTAAGAAAAGCACATACCACAAAAAGTTGTTCTAAAGTTATTTACCATGTGAAATGAAATATATATGTTAGTTGATATTAATTGAGGATGAAAAAGGGTCCACGCCAAACTTTTGGTTACAAGGAATAGTGAAATGAAAAAGGCAGAAAAGATACGGACAATCCACCAAACAAGGGAGATAAAAGACATCATCATGAAACCATCTTTATCATCACTAACTAACTTTGTTGTTAAACACCAAATCTACATCTCACCTAAGCCTTGACTTTGTTTTTCTAATTCAAAATAAATAATATTAACTAAATAAATATATATATATCCTTTTATTAGATGATTATGTATCTATATAATTTTTAGGTTGCTTGATAGTTAAAAAAACCAAAAACTATTTAAAAATGAAAAGTAAATTATCATGGTGTCTTTTAAAATAAATGTTTTAATGATTATGATATATCAAATAGTTTTCTTAAAATAATAGTGACCTTCACTTTAATCCATTAATTACTTAAATTCTGAATATTACCCTTGTTGGGGATGCTCAAAACATAATTACTTCACTCTTTAGTCTTTAGGTGAATAATTACTTTTCAAACAAAACAAAAAAACTATGTAAAAATAATTGTCTTTAAAATAAAACTAGTATAATATTACAATACTTAAACATTAATCCAACTAATATTTTTCCAAACCATTACTCCTCCAGAACCACCCCAAATGTTGGAATTGGAGTGAGACAAGACACTCAAAGTTGGAATGGAACTGGGATTGGAATCACCCATTTATTCCACCCACTCAATACTATGTTTTTTTTTATTAGACATGATGACACTTGCATTATGTACAAATTACACTTTCTCTCTACAGAATTCCAACTCTAGTCTAGAATTATATCGATATCTCCTAAAATTCCATGTAGGTTAAAAGAGAAACACAAATAAGTTGGTCAATAACCTCTCTATCACAATTACTATATTGTTTCGATACTACTTCACCCGTCTGAAATAATTGTCCATATTTCTATTTTAGTTTATACTAAAATAAATGTACGCTTTCAAAACTAATTGTCTGTTTTCCAATCCTATCCTTAATTTTGAGATAGATTAATCCATTACCCTTTATAACAAAAGTAAAATTGTCATTTTAGTCGATCAAAAAGTGTAATAAATCACATATTTTTTAAACTGGATGCCTTTTTTTTATGGATATTTACTTCGAGAGTAACTATTTGGGTATTGAGCAAGTAAAACCTAACAGTCAAAACCTATCCGAAACCAGTAACAAGGACCCATTGTATCATCCAATTACATCCCCAAAAAGGAATGGAATTGGATTCTCCTTAGGGTGAAATAGGAAATGAATGTATCTGACCAGCATTCTCACTTGAATTGCAAGTAAAAAGTGAGATACAAACAGTCAAACACCACAAAAATGCTAACAAATTTAAATGAAGTCAAGTTGGCAATAAGTTATACTGACTTCCTAACTTCTGTTGAGAAATCATGAGGCTAAATCTGTTGATATAGAAGAGTATACTTGTGAAGCAAGCGTTGATGAACACTGATCACATTGTGATGTAGGTCAGTGGGTGCACCAACTTGGTTTGAACTGTGTTGCTTTGACCATCACCCATGAAACATAACCAACCTACTTTGCCAACCTCAAAACAACTTCCTTTATCTTCTTCTCTATATAAGAACCTTTTGTTTATCACAATTCCACAACTCATCTAACCCACAACACACCCTAACCGTTGACCATGGACCGTGTGTTCAGCACCATTGCATTGTTTCTACTGAGTTTGTTTCTCATTTCAAGTTTGGCCTCTTTGGCAAATGCAAAGACTCACTACCATGACTTCGTCGTATGAGTTCTTACCTGAATTTATCTATTATCTCTATATATGCTTTTGATGGGTTTATTTTGTCACAAATTTGGATGATGCTAACTATTTCATATGGGTTTAGGTTCAAGCAACAAAAGTTAAGAGGCTGTGCAAAACCCACAATTCTATCACGGTCAATGGCCAATTCCCAGGTCCGACTTTGGAAGTGAACAATGGGGACAGTTTAGTGATACATGTTGTCAACAAAGCTAGATATAATGTCACTATTCACTGGTATATCCATGCATATCCTCATTTATGTATATATATATATATATATATAGTTAGTACTTTTAATTTGGGAAGAATAGAACACAATCTTTGACAATGGCTTTATCAAAAGATCATGGGTCATCTGACTACAACCAAGTCAAACGAAACCGGTATACCCACACGAAAGTAGTGTCCGGGTGGGATGTATTGAGACCTGACCGCTACTCCAATGGGTCATTCTGACTAGTATAGTTTCGTAATGTTTTGTGACTTTGATTATGTTGGTGATTTTTCAGGCACGGAGTCAGACAAATGACGACTGCATGGGCAGATGGACCAGAGTTCATTACGCAATGTCCAATTAGACCAGGAGGGAGTTACACCTACAGATTTACAATTTCAGGACAAGAAGGAACCCTCTGGTGGCATGCACATAGTTCATGGCTTAGAGCCACTGTCTATGGTGCTATCATTATTCACCCAAAAGAAGGAGATTCCTACCCGTTCCCTAAGCCGAAGCGTGATTCAGTCATTACTCTTGGTATACAGTTTATTCACATTGAAAATGTATTGCAAAATTTAAAATGTAGATACCTGATATAATGAGATGCTGATGATGATTAGGTGAATGGTGGGATGCAAACCCAATAGATGTTATAAGAGAAGCCACAAGAACAGGAGCAACTCCAAATGTTTCTGATGCATATACCATCAATGGTCAACCCGGTGATCTTTATAACTGCTCCAGCAAAGGTTTGCTTCTATGAAACATATTGGCTCCTTCATTTTCTCCCGAACTGTCACACAAATTGAATCTATATAAAAACAGTCACATGATGGAGATTTTAGGGAATTTTATCTTCTATTTTTTTCAATGTAGATACGATCATAGTACCAGTTGATTCAGGAGAGACAAACCTCATTCGGGTGATCAATGCAGCATTAAATCAACAGCTTTTCTTCACCATCGCTAACCACAAACTTACTGTGGTAGGAGCTGATGCTTCCTACGTAAAACCCTTCACCACCTCGGTCCTCATGCTTGGACCAGGCCAAACCACTGATGTACTCATCAAGGCTGACCAGCCACCGGCTAGATACTACATTGCTGCACGTGCTTATGCAAGTGCACAAGGTGCTCCGTTTGACAACACCACCACTACCGCCATATTGGAGTACAAGACCGCCCCTTGTGCAGCCAAATGCACCACCACTTCAAAGCCCATTATGCCACGTCTCCCAGCATACAATGATACCGCGACCGCCACTGCCTTCACAACCAGCTTCAGGAGCCCCAGAAAGGTCTATGTTCCCACTGAAATTGATGAAAATCTATTCATCACCGCGGGTCTTGGAATCAACCAATGCCCACCAAAAACCAGGGCCAGAAACTGTCAGGCACCCAATGGGACCCGATTCACAGCCAGCATGAACAACGTATCTTTTGTACTCCCATCAAATTTCTCCTTGCTTCAAGCACATCACCACGGCGTACGTGGAGTTTTCACCACTGACTTCCCAGCGAAACCTCCAGTGAAGTTTGATTATACCGGTAACGTGAGCCGGTCTTTGTGGCAGCCTACTCGTGGAACAAAGGTCTACAGGTTGAAATATGGCTCAAGGGTGCAGATAGTATTGCAAGGAACAAATATCTTCACGGCTGAGAACCACCCAATCCATCTTCATGGATATGATTTCTATATACTTGCAGAAGGATTTGGAAACTTCAACCCAAAAACAGACACAGCTAAATTCAACCTTGTGGATCCACCTCTCAGAAATACAGTTAGCTTGCCTGTCAAAGGGTGGGCAGTCATTAGATTTGTTGCAGATAATCCAGGTAACGAATGGGAAGCACTTGCATTCGCCGACTCCAGTTAACAAAAGCTTAGATTTCCATATGATGCTAAATTTCTCCTATATTTTCTCAGGTGTCTGGATTATGCACTGCCACTTAGACGTCCACATTGGCTGGGGTTTGGCAACAGTGTTTCTTGTGGACAATGGAGTTGGACCATTGCAGCAATTGGAGCAACCACCACCAGATTTACCTGTGTGTTGATATCATTGCCATCAAATTGAAAATCACAATAGCTAGCATTCTTGTAGTTCAAAATTAAAGGGTTAAATGTCTTCCCCCACATTGGGGCTATTGCTATTCTTGTTTTTGTTTTCCTTCTTTTCTGGCATTTCTCTTTGATAGCAGACTGCACCAAGGAATGATGGTGAGGGACTTGGCAGATAAACATATTGTACTTTATAATCAGAAATCAAATACAGAACATTTGTTTCTAAAGCTATGAGAAGATCATCATCACTGTATTAGTATTCTGCTCAATTTTATCTGTGTCAAATGTTCCATTCTTGTTATTCATTGTTCTACAGAGTAGTATTCTTCCCAAACAAAAACAAATTTGCTAAAGCAATAAGTTGTGTTTTTAGTATGTGAAGAAGAATATATGATTTCAGTATAAACTGTCCAGCCACATAAACTGTCGAACAGACATGAAGAAATGTGAGATTGAAATAGCAGCGTAGAGTATGTTAAAACCAAAGGTTGAAACCTCATCCATCAAAATCAGAAAAGAAAGTTGACAGACATATTCAATAAATAGTTCTTAATTAGTACCTAAAAGATCACTGAAGCACCATGCTTTGAGGGCCATAATATGCAACTAATAGGGGCCTTCGTCTTAGAAACTCGTACAAAATCTACAGCCCATGCATACTGTTAATTCTTAGATAATGAGAGAGAACCACGTGCTCTATAGCTCAATCATACCATATTCGACCTGAGAGAAACTCTGAGGTGGCTTCAAGTCTGATAAGAAGCATAAATGACAGATTTTCAGATAAATTGAGAGACAAGAAGGAAGTTTGTGGGAGAAAAATAGCATTTTTATTCAATTGTATTTGTAATCATCCACATTGATAGCTATATACGCAAATGTCGTACAACTGAAGTACACCAACAACTAACCATCTACCTTTCAAGTACATATCGGCTAGAAGTATAACCAAAAAGTACAAACGATATAGAAAGGTTATGACCATACAATCCATCAAATTAGCAACGATACAAACAACAATATGAAAATCAGAAGTTGGACTAGGCCATTGCCTAATAATGCATGAAGAGAAACAACTCTTTCTTCGGAGGTGAAAAAGCTTTAGCACAGCATATAGTCAACGCACGGATTATATCTTGGGCTGTGCGCACGGGATGCCACTTTGAACGTATCCTAGAATTGTTGACCATGAATGGGGTTGAAATTGGTAGTGCAGGAGGGACATTTTGGTCTTCCTAACTGATTAGACATAAAAACTACAAATTGTACAAGATTAAGGCTAAAAATCTAAATGAAGTTGCTTATTAAAGAGAGAGCCAAGGCAATAAAATCCCTTTTCCTTGAGAGCTATGCTATGATGAGCATGCCAAGTAAGAGTAGATGATGCGAATCAGGAGTCTAGATGATTAAATTTATCCTTATCTGCTAATATCCTTATCTGTTATTTATATTTTCCTTATTTGTTTTGCTTTAGGATTTTGTTTTTGTGTTCATCTAGGAGTCTCTTTTCTATTAGTTTAAATACTTTTGTGTTTATGGGTTTGGATTATGAAAAAATTATATACTTCTTCTATGAAATTCCAGTCTTCAGTTCTCTAAATTGTCTCTGTTAACTTCGAGGATCATTCTTTCATTGATTCTCTAAATTGGTAGAGTTCAGTTGAACGTTGGAACTCTCCAACCTCAGCTGAGTTTGGTTAAGGTTGTATCAGTAGAGTTTAAGCTCAAGTATGATCCTATAACCATGGAGATAATCCTTGTTTTATTGGTTTGGTTTGTATCCAATCATCTCCATGCAACAGAGGGAGGGAGTAGTCAGCGCTCGACTCAATAATCTAGATTCAACTCGATTATCTGATCCTCTGACATCTAGGGTTTGTAATCATTGCATACATCATGGAAAGTATTATTACCGAATCGTAATTTTCAAAACGAATTTTTCAAAATTAAAACTGTATTCAGCCAGCGTTTTATCGGAAGATAATTCTTAGGTTAAGCGTGGTCATCTACGAACCTTTTTCATCTTTTTGAGTAATTCGTAGATTAAAACGTGATGGAAGCTTCAACAACCAGATGATATAGTTTTTTCTATAGAATAGCATTCTCTGGTTTGAATGTTTTAATTCTCAGTAAGTTAATCACAATATTGTGCATTTGTTATTCCAACAATGCGTAGGAAACCTATAAGATGAGAGATTGTAAATGCATACCATTATGAGCGCGAGAATCAGCATTAAAGCGAGAGGTTTTCGAATAAAATATTTGATATGCTGCCAAGGTATGGCGGAGCATGGTTGTTTCCGGTGAAAAGGCACCGTGAAGACAGGTGGAACAGAGGCCGGAATAGAAAGTTTAAACTTTAAACTAGGAAAACTAAAAATTGCTACAGCGCCAGTTGACCAAACTAAAGTCATTTTGTATCAGCCACTTCATTTTATGGTGGTCCCATTTTTTAATAAGATTAACGCGGTGTTCGGGATTGCTTATTTAAAATAACTTAGTCTTATTTTAAAAAGTGTTTATCAACTAATGCGGTGTCAAATCAAAGTTTTCTAAAGATTGTTTGGATTAGCTTATTATGGTACTAAAACGTAATAAGCTAATAAGTTGTTATTTAAAAGTATTTGAGATTGCTTATACATATAAAATAACCAAAAAAGTGATAAGCACTTTTCAAATAAGTTGATAAGTTAAAACCAAATAATTTATCAAAAAGTGTTTTTCAGTGGTTTGGCACCGCTATAAGCTATTTTAATTTTTTCTCATCCAAGCACTTAAAAGTGTTTATCTCCGGTGCCAAATCGCAATAAGCTAAAAAGCACCTCAAATAAGCAATCCCAAACACCCCCTAAGAGGGAGCTTGGGATGGCTTATTTAAACTTTTTATTAACTTATAGTTTTTCTTCACCACTAATAACAAGTGATTATAGCTTTTTCACACCGTTAATAACAAATTTTTGATAAGTTAAACCATTATGACTTATCAACTCATTTGAAACAACTTGTGATTTTTTTGGTTATTTTACATGTATAAGCAATCTCAAACACTCCTAAATAACAACTTATTAACTTATTATGTTTTGGTATCACAATAAGCTAATCCAAACACTTTTTATAAAACTTTTTTTTATCACCACATAAGTTGATAAGCACTTTTAGAAAGAAAAAAAAACATAAGTTGCTTTAAATAAGCAATCCCAAACACCCCCTAAAATAGTTAAAATTTTATACAGAGGTATTTGTTTTATTAGGTTACATTCTCGGTCATTAAAATAATTGTTGGTAAGTATACCGATGGATATCTTACTGGATAAGAGTCTTCTCCATCATTTATCGGGTAAAATTATCAGTCTTTTATCATCTTTACCCGGTTAAATCATTATCATCATTTATGCAGTGTCGAGCTTATTCATGGCATATTTGTCCAAAAACCATTTAGACTAGGGCTCAACTTCTTAAGAGTATAAGTTTTGTCTTTTAGAACATTTAGACTCCTGTCTTTAGCTATAAAGGTTGTGAGGTATATCGAATCGTAAAAGATACTAAGCACTTAAGCAAGTATATAAACGTAAAAGATACTAAGCACTTAAGCAAGTATATAAACAAATTACTGCCAATCATTTGTAGAGGTCTTAGAACATCTTACATCATTGGACAACTGAAAATCAAATGCTTAAGTGAGTTGAAATATTAAGTATTGAAAGTCTAATACAGTCTAAAATATTGAAAGTAAACACCAATCTCTAGTACAATGGCATACTTAAAAGGTAAGAAAATAATCAAGTTCTATTTGAGAAGGCTACATGTTTCATTTACCTTTGCTCCTTTATAAATTACCGGCCCTTTAGATACACACTACAGATTAGCTTTAGGCTAAGTGAGTTTAAGTTCTTGTGTTGAACAATTCAAAGAGACCTTTCATATAAGTAGGGCATTAGTTATGCTAACATGCTTTCAAAGGTGACATATTATGGTTGTAACACATATATTACAAACAACTGGTCACATATATCTAAACAAGAAATTTATAGAACTTTCATGCATAAAGATATATCGAATTACTGTATGCAAGCACATAAGCATTTGAACATGTGAGGTTTCATTACCGAACCACCACAATGTGGAGATCAACCTGTGACATTCAAATTAGATCAGTCGATTGGTGGATGATAATTCAAAATCCAATATAATCGAACCGATCAAATTAAATTAACATCTAATGTGTTTTCCATTTTTGTGTTATGAGACTTTTTATTTATTTATTATTTATACTTATAAATCGAGTTGGTTGTTCGAACTATGAGTAGTGTGTTTAAGTGAAATATATGGATTATTGATTCAAGATATTGCATGTATTCAATCCAATCCAACTTAAAAATCAATAACAACACACAAATTTACCTATCAAATCCAATAGCTCATTTGATTGGTTATCTACAGTTAATTGAAATGGACCAGTTGCCAAAATTCAACATAAAATGGACGATTGAATTGGAACAATTCCACCAACATCCACTGGATGTAAATGATGGACACCATTACATACATCTATTAGCTCTATGCATATTTGATATCCTCTCTTGATAGTAGAAATCTCTCGATATGTGACCCTTCACACATAGCCGGAAACATTTTATACATTAACACTTGATATGCTTGAATAACATATTTGAGAGAACTAATATATAGGGGCAAATCACATATAAACTGTTAAACTAGTTTGTATATGTTGTTGCATAGATGAAATAATACATGTGAACATGTAGGGTTGTAAATGAACTGAACGTTCAGCGAACCGTTTGTGAACCGTTCGACGGAAAATTCGTTTATGTTTATTTATTTAATAAATGAATGAACATGAACACATTCTTTTTGTTCGTTTAGTTAAATGAACAAAAATAAACAATGGTTTCCTTCGTTTATTTATGTTCGTTAATGTTCGTTCACTTATGTTAGTTTACTTTCTTTAATGTTCGTTCACTTAATTATGTTAGTTTATGTTCGTTTATATATAAAAATATATTTAGTTTACGTCCATTTATATATGTCCATTAATGTTAGTTTACGTTAGTTAATGTTCGTTCACTTATGTTAGTTTACGTTAGTTAATGTTCGTTCACTTATGTTAGTTTACGTTCGTTTATGTTTATTTATCTATATTACCTTAATATTGGTTTACACCAAATGTCTTAAAGACAACTTCTAAAGCACATGGTACCACCATTTTATGCAAGAATTTCAAAAAACTCTTAATTACAAGTTTATATAAGGTACAACATTTTTAAGCATAAAATTTGAAAATCTATCTATACAGCCCATACCCTTACCAAACCTCTCAACCTCATACGCTTAATTTTTAAATCAGAGACTCAAACCATACCTGTTTCACTTACCTCACACGCTTTCTTCATAAGCTTTCTTCAGAGATTGATACGACGGAGAGTATGGCTTCTTTCAGAAAGCATGGCTTCTTCCACCTACTTCTGACCTCCCCTTCTACCTCTTCACGTCTCAGCCAACGTTCTTATCTGCATATAAACAATGTGAAGCGGAGAAAGAGTGAGACCACCCATTCATCATCTCTTCACAAATTGAACCTGGACAATCACCGATTGAAATCGAAGAAAGAGCGTTTTCTCATCTGGTTCTCCACGATCGTCTCATCTGGCTCTCATCTTCTCATCACCGTCCATCGTCTCCGCTTAGGTATGTCTTTACTCAATCGATTGTCTTCATCTATGCATCTAATGTTTGAGTTTTTGGTCGATTTTCGGTTTTTCTGTTTGATTTTCCCTGAAATTGTGTTGGATTATCACTTATTTGTGTTTTCACATGTTTGCTTAGATGATTCACAACCTTGATTCACAACTTTGTTGCTTATCCTATTTTTTATCTTCAGTAAAAGACTGAAACTCTTTTTATGTTTTCAAGATTCAATTTTTATTGTAGTTATAAGTTGAGATATGTTGCTACAGTTATTTGGGTATTCATTTAATGAGATCAATTTCAACTTTTTATGTATTTTTTTATCAAAAGTGGGACCTGGGTACCCCCTCCACCATGGACATGGATGGCTCTTTTTAAGTTCTTTGTCTGCAAGTTGTGTTTTTTTAAGAATCTTGATCTCATGATTTTCTAATTTTGTTAGTAAAGATATATATATATATATATATAACAAGAGAAGAGTGAAGAGGGTGAAACTTAGAATTTTGTTGCAAAATTTTGTCTTTCAAAGACTCTAAAGATCCTTAATTTGCTTCTGCTGAGATACTCACCCTGACCATCAAAGATCAAGATTTGGTCTTGTATATATAATGTACGAGTCATAACTCAAATAAAAGGAGTGTACTGTGGAGCCATCTTACTTTGGGAAAGTAGGAATACCGATGAAAAAGACATTGTTGGTTGGTTGGATTTTTATAAATTTCTAATAAAACATTTCAATATTTACCAATAAAATATTTATATGTGCAAGAGAATTTTGAGTCAAGGGAGTATGAGTTGCCTTCCACCACCTATAGTCCCATCACATATAATACAGGATCACATGGTGCCACGTGAATGGATATTTACCATCAAACATATATTTGACCTTTTGTGATCACAGGGTGCTATCGATTTCCAAACATATATACATATATTTGACCTTTTGTGTAGCACAGTAGCAATTCTCCAAACATAAGTCAAAATAAAAGCTTGCCAGCAAACAAGTGGCCAAATAGTTGATGTAATCTATCCATATTCCATTGATATTTCACAAAAGTGAACCAAGCTATATGATATGTATTAAGAATTCAATACATATAGCATCATTTTCTTATTTTTTTGGATTTTAAATTTTCTTTATCCCAAACAATTGAATCATTTTCTTATCTTATTTTCCACTTTTTCTTATTCATGGAGCTAAATTTATGATTTACCTATTTGTTGCTATTTTTGTGTAAACCAACTTAAAATCCTTTGTTTATTGTGATGCCAGATTGATGTTGTAGCATTGGAGGCTGTTTTGGGATAAAGCTATGAAGATATTTTTCTTGAAGAAGATTGCAATTCCTGATTTTTGACCCCTCCAAATCTTTTGATAAATTAAAAGTAGATAAATGGCTGGAGTAGGAAGCGGGTACAATATTTTGGGCAAATCCTTGGTTAAAAACTTTAGTTGTTATACTTTTTATTTTATTTTAAGCTTTCTATTTACAATATTGTCATCCATGTTTTGGTATAAATAGGTGTTCTGATCTTTTGTTTTGGAAAATATGTTTTGTATTCCATCAGTTTGAAGCACTGATTTCGTGACTTTCTCTCTAGAAATTTAAATATCAAGTTTTTAATCTTTTATAATTCTTGTTCTTCATTATCAAGTGTTGCAACATTGCTTCAGCATTACCTGTCTTTACATTTCATTATTACTTATTGTCTTTACTTTATGCACTTTACATTTCCGTCATTTACATTTCCGTCATTTAATTTCTGTCATTTACATACCGTCATTTACATTATGTCTTTAATATATGTCATTTACTTTTCTTGCAATTTATATTACGTAATGAGTAGCTAATTTTATAGTTTGGGTGTGAGACGAAATGGACGTTGTAAACCAAAAAACTAGTGGACTTTGTTCTTCAATGACATTGTTCTACTATGTCATTTTAAGTTTTATAAATCCAAAAACACTTCTTGACGAATTGATCACTTCTTAAAGTGTGAAAGTGCCATTGACTTAGGAATAAGCCATGAAAAAGCACGTCAGTTTGAATGATATGGGAAGTATACTTGGAAGAGTTACTAGCAAGGGAACTTGCTATCTTTGTTTTTCAAACCGATTGATTCTTGACGGGTTGATCACTAGTCAAATTGTTAAAGTGTAGTGGATTCAGGAATAAGCCACTAAGAACACGTCAACTTGAATGATATGGGAATCGACTCGGAAGAGTGATTTTTAAACGAAGGCATTTGTTTTTCCATATACTTTAGAGGAACCATTTGACACTCACACTGGTCCGGACATTTGCATAGGCATATGTTGATTGAAGGCTAAACAAAAGTGCAATGGTAGATATCCGGAATGATGCTCTTTAAAGCACATGGTGGAACTTGTTGTTGCTGAATTAATGCTATAGCATCCCTATAGCATTGTCCTCCAGAATTTGTGTTTACTCCTCACTATAAGTCTTGCACCCATTCTATCTTTATATATCTTGTTAATCATATCACTGTTAACCAACTCAAACAAAGTCTTCAAAATCGCCATCTGAAATCTCTTCTTTTACGGCACTTTTATTACGCTTTTACACCAATCTCTCTGGGACGATATTCGGTATTTTACCATTGTATTTTATTGAAAAGACGATATTGGATCCCATTGTATATTTGCTTTGAGATTCAATTATCACATGTCTTAAAGGTGTGCAAACATCTGTATCACTATATTAAGCACACATGTTACCAAATTAGACCACCAAAAGAAAAACCAAGCTTGAAGAGACTCCTTATAATAGTTGAACCAAACAAAATAGAAAGACCATATTGATACACCAAAAGATGAGCAAATAAGCAAATTTTGACACACCAACACAGTAGCCAACAAGGAGCAGAAAAAAGCAATCTGGTCATGACCAAAACAGATCAGACTCATGACAAAAAGCTTAACGGCAAGAAGCAACCAAAAAGACCGAAACAAAAATGAACGAAATAAAAAAAAAGTCCGAAACAAAAAGACCCATAAAGACGCCTCATAATATGTCCCTTTACATTTTTTAAAATCTAAAACCGCACATGCAGATAAAAAACCAAGGGTTATCCAAAATCATCATCTCCTGTATCGATCTGCACACTCCTCCATCCTTATTTCTCCACCTAATCAGATTATATTTCATATAGAAAAGTAGAGGTAACAATTGAGGGCCTATATTATCATATACAATTTGACCACTTGCCATTGTATTCCACACTCCAAACTTAAGACCAAGCACCATAATTATAATTCTGGAATTGCAATATGATATAACCAAATTGGATATAAAAACAATATCCATAGAAAGCATTCTCCTTTTGAAATCCAATTGGTGGGAAGACAAAATAGAAACAAACAGTAGGCCATAAAAATCCATAATTGAGCAATTTAAAAAATCCAATTCAAAAACCAACAACATAGAGGAAAAGAAATCACAAGGCTTTTTACTCCAAAAAAACTGATATTGCTCACCTTGAATTCTTCAGATCCCAAACAGACCACTTGCAGGCCTTAAAGGTTGAACACAGATCAGAATCAGCCTTATACAACCTATTGTTTGTTTATCTTCCTTATCTCTCCTTTACATAATCTAACCTGACTCTGATCAAAACAACAACCATACCAAATCAATAGCATACTATGTACAGGATCCAAGAACAAAAATAGAATAAGAACTAAAGGACCATTAGCCATATCCAAAACGTGAATGTGCAGACCACTTCTTAAGTTAAGCAAGCCCCTGTCACATGAAAGAAGAAAGTGTTAAATAATTTCATTTGTGAAAGTGGCATGAACCAGTTGTTGTAACCATACATATGAATCAACTATTCTATTTGATCGAGGAGAATTACATAGGAAAGTTGGGAAGTATACAGGTTGGGATGAAAGACTGCTAGATAAGTACATAAGCAGGTCTTGTGTAAGTTTTCTGTTCCTAATATGCAAAACTCCACAAACTTGCGGCTCGATATAGCCGATGGTGAACCTGCATGAACATAAACAATACACAATTGTTACTTTTCCATTTAAGGGGGTCAAAGTGCTTAGTGTGGCAGAAAAATAGAAATAAAAGGCCCTCTACCAAGAAAAGTCAAAGAAACCAAATGAAAATAAATAGACAAATTAACACACTGATTTGCATGAAGAGCATAGCAGGAAATGAAAAGTTCCTTTTATTACATGAATCATAATCTTTAAGAGCAAATGACTCAACTTTCAAAAAGATAGGTAGTCACAACATAAGCCAACAAAATTAGATCTCAATAAAAAAGTAGGTAGTCAACATTCAAACTTCTAACCAAATCTTATGTAAGAAGTTGTAGTAGAGACTTGACCGGAAATTAAAGTATTTAGGGGCCGTTTACCAAGCCCGGTAGAGCCATATTAAGATGTACTTTTCCACACTTTATCAAGGGTGTCACCAACCTGTTCAAAAACAACAGTGAACAGAAAATATGTTTGCTAATTTTGTATCAAACATTTTAACAATTAAAGTTTCTGAACCTTAAGAACAAGATCATCTTTCGGTCTCCAATTCCGTGACTTCCACTCTGCCTCAGGGATATCACGTTACCTCATTGTCACCTTCAGAACACCATCCATATATCCATTGTTACATCCATCCATCCTATATATATATATACCATATATCATATATATGATGATGATGATGATGATGTAAATTTATTTATATATATCCCCCGTTGCAAGTAATTCAAATACACTGTTTACACCATTAAGATGTAACCAGTTCAATAATATACAGTTGTAGAAAAGGTTAACAGAATTAGACTATGCAGTAAATGACTAAAATCAACATGACTATTGATCCTCTATTTGAAAACACTAAACATGAGAAAGCGTGTAGGATTTGCCCCCTGAAAGTCAGGTTCGGGTACTAAAAACCCACAGTGTTACACCCCGATTTTCGAAAGTTATCATTTCAAGTTTTTACCGAAATCGATACAATAATGAAAAATAAGATATTTGATTTTGGACTTGAATCCTTGAATTTATAGCCTTGATGGATGAATGATTCAATTACGAGTCCAACGGTTCTTTCCGGAGTGAAAACGGAGCTATAACGAAGAAGTTATGACCGAAACGGGATTTGACCAAATAAGGAGAAAAACCAATTTCAAAAGTGGGCCAAAATCAGTGGCTGAAGTACCTTGTTATGTGGGTTGCTGAAGTTGAACCCACGGAGCAACCTACCAGAATGAAAATTAGGGTACCTTGTTATGTGGGTTGCTGAAGCTGAACTCACGGATCAACCCACAAGAATGGTGTTGGACGTTTTTATACATTATTTTCCCCAAATACTTCTCATTTATCATCTTCTTCATCTCAAAATTTCTCTCCCAACCCTTCCCTTCACCTACTTCTTCTAAGCTTCTTTCAACCACCAAATCATCACCAATTGTTGCTAGAGTTAAGAGTATCATCCAAGATTTCGGTTTGGAAGCTTCACCACCATCTCCATCTTCATCTTCTCCAAGTTTTATCTTCTTGGATCTAGGGTTCTCTATTTTCTGGGTTTTTGGTTCAAAACCTTGAAGGTGAGTTTACTAAACTTTTGTTAAAACTGGATACACATCATATTTGCTTAATTGTTGTTATTATCACATATTTGCTCAAAATGGTCATCTTTACGGGTTTATGTATTTGATGGTATTTCCATGAGATTATGTGAGATATATGTATATGAAGTATCATCCCATGATTTACTCTATGTTGTGTAATTATTTGGGGATTTCCATTATGTGTGCCCACAATGGGTATTGGACATGTATAAGGAATATATGTTGGTATATCATGATGATTTCCATTTGGAATATATTCTTGGTGATATTGTATCTACAACGTGGCTATGTGGATGTTTAAGTCTTAGGTTGGACTCATGCTATTAGGAGGGTGATATTGTACCTATGGTTGGTATTGAATTATATTTGGTTGAAATATACCTAAGGACCTCCTATATGCATTATGTGGACGAACCAAGTCAGTACACTAGGAGGATGTAGTCTTAGGCGCCACTGTGATGGTATGTGCCTAGACCTCCTCCATTCGGGGAATTTTCTTAGTGATAGTCTTCAGGTGTGTCGAGCCTTTGGGGTGTTCCTTGTTAAGGGCATCAAGGTATATCGACTCTTGGGTAGGACTTGATTGGTGCTTTTGGTCTCCCCTAATGACTCCACATATATTGAACACTGGTTAACTGCTGATAAGAAATTGTGATTGTTCATGCATGCTTATTATTGTTCAACTCACTAGGCTTTTTGGCCTAACACTTGTTTGGTGTCAATGTGTATCTCAGGTGTTAGCGGCGCGGTTCCTAGGCAAGTTTAGATGCTTTGGGCAAGAGCTTGGGGATTTTGGCACTTGAACTATTATTGGAAGATTTGGGTTTATAGATGACACCCCTTTTGTAATCTCTTTTCTAGATGTAGAAATTAGATTAGTTGGTTGTTGTTTATTTATCCGTTAAATTACAGAATTGTGATTAAACAGGTTATTTGTATATTTCCCCTTTTGGGGAGGCTCTTGCTATGGCAAACTTTATACCACTTCTCCATTTATGGAAAGTTTTTGTTATCCCTATTTTTAGGGTGTTACACACAGGTTTGTTGTATGTTTTTCCATCTTTCATGTTTCGAGTTTAAGGTGGGTTTCGGTGAATTGCAACACCTTTTCTGTTTTTCCAGCTTTTTAAGTGTAGGTGCAGCAACAAAATGCAAACAAAAAAAGTCTCTTTTTCTCACTTTCAAGTGTAGGTGCAGCAGCAAAAAGTGCAAACCGGAAAAGTCTATTTTTACGGCATTCATGTACAACAGCACCAAAATGCACATACAAAGTAAACTAATGCAACAAAAGCAAAGTCTTAGTATTTGTGAACTTTGTATTTGCTTTTCCAGCAAAACCAAAGCAAACTGAATTGTAAACACACAAATATACAAATACAGAATGATACAATATGCAAAACAACAAATAAACCCAAAAGTGTAAACAGTAAAAATAAAATAAAATTGTGGATTGTAAACCACAAATAAACCCAATAGTCGTAAACAGTAAAAACCAAATAAACCCAAAAGTGTGTTGTCCTAAATCCCAATGCCAATCAAAATTATAAAATCAAACACGGAAACACCAAATAAACCCAAACTCACTATCCAATTTAATTAGTTGAATAGCAAAAATGCAAAAAACACAGTTCAAATAGTTTGAAAACTCAGAAGTCAGACAAGCCAATAGCTTGGAGAAGTTTAGATATCTTGTTAGCCCACCTGTTAAACCTGAAAATGATCTTTAATAATAAAAAAATATGAAAGGGTTTTAAATCAAACTAACTAATAAACACTTAAGGTAAGCAAGTGAATATGCTAAGAACAAATCTATACTATATTATAAAAACGGCATAAAAAAATCTTAATTACAACATTTTAAACACAAGTTACAACTAATTAAAGTCAATTACTTAATTTACAATTTCTTAATGCTTTGGTACAACCTTTCCAAGTACAGTATCTCACATAATCATCTATTTGTGGAATGGATACTCATTTATTAATATAATTATTTGTTTTTTTGGTGGAGGATTTTATAAAATAGATTTTATATTAGCATAATCTATTTTAAATGTAGATTTTACATTTAAATCTATATTATTGAGATGTAATATAAATTTATACTATATTATAAAAACGGCATAAAAAACTCTTAATTACAACATTTTAAGCACAAGTTACAACTAATTAAAGTCAATTACTTAATTTACAATTTCTTAATTCTTTGGTACAACATTTCCAAGCACAATATCTCACATAATCATCTATTTGTGGAATGGATACTCATTTATTAATATAAGTATTTGTTTTTTTGGTGGAGGATTTTATAAAATAAATTTTATATTAGCATAATCTATTTTAAATGTAGATTTTACATTTAAATCTATATTATTGAGATATAATATAAAATCTTTTTTCTTCCGTATTTTTTTATATTACATCTCATAATGATTTTTCCATATTTTATTTTATAAAATATTTTTCCATATTTTATTTTATAAAATCTTTTTACATAATGAGATGTAATATAAACTCTTTTTTCTTCCGTATTTTTTTGCTAATATAAAATCTACACGTATTTTTTTCACGAGCATTAAAAGAAGAAAAAAGAAGGTTGGTATGAATTAAAAATAAAAAATAACGAGATACATTAATAAATTATCGTATTCTTTAAAATAAAAATATTCCGCAATACTTTCCAAATTAATCAAGTGTAAAGAAAATAAAATAGAAACGATGTAGATATAAAAATATTCTTCCATATTTTTAATATATTTACATTTAAATGTAAAATCGAAAATGAAAATAGAAGATTTTAAAATATTCTCTACATTCACTATATATATATATATATATATATATATATATATATATCTTCTCTATGTATCATCCGAGTACAAGAAGAAGACGAACGGTCGGGTGTCAATGGCGGAACTTGCAGCTGAACAAAAGGTATTCCACTATATTTTTGTTTATTTGAAAAACTACTTTTTTATATTTTATTTTATTTTATTGTTTGTTCTTTACTTACATTCCGCTGCATCGCGCGGGTATATGTCTAGTAAATATATAAAACTTTAGGAAATATTAAATTTAAGGAGACATAAATATTAGAAAAAACTTTGCAAACCTTAAAGGTAAAACAAGGTAAAATATTTTAACAACCTAAACTTAAGAAAATGAGAAATCAAACCCTAGAGTATAGCATTAGATACACAACAATCAGAATGTGTATTAAGAAACATTAATCACAAACCTTCTTTGAGTTGATCCCATCTTCTTCTTGACAATCCTATCCTAAATAAACCAAACAAAAATGGAAAACCTAAAAGTTAAAATCAGCCTAAATCACAATGCAAATAGAATGAGGCGTATGAAAGCTTCCATTTCAGGAAGAAAGGTATGGCAGGAAACGTGAATGGTAGGAGAGAAGGTCAAAAAGTATGGTTGTGGCTAGGTACTCTAGGTATGGGCTTGGCTGTGTAAAAAAAGGGTTGTACAGGGTATGGTGAGGGCCTTAGGGGTGACTTTTGTGTATGTGTGTGTGTGTGTGTGTGTGTGTGTGAAGGAACTCATATCAAAGGAATGCATTCAAAGACTTGTATATTATGCTTTAAAAGTTGTCTTTAAGAGTTTTTTGAATTTTATGCTTAAATTGGTGGTACATTGTGCTTTAAGATTTGTCTTTAAGACTTTTGGTCTAAATGTATATTAAGGTAGTATAGATAAGCTTCCCTCCCATGTGAATGCTTAAAGTCTAGCAAAAACGCAGCAACTTGACCATCTAATTGTCTATATACATGTTTATTGATAAGCCTTCTCGAATAAATGTAGACCTTAATACTAATTAATTAATTAATGTTTATGGTTCAACTATGTTTATGAAGTATGATTTATAACATGAGAATTACCTATGATTTATAAAAATACATGAGAAATTGTTGTTAGGTTTGCCATAAAATTGTCCCCAATTATTGAGTGGCCTTGATAAAAGATTATATTCGTTACTAACGTTGCTATTTTGTATGAATTTTACTGTGAAACCACAAAAGGGTGATGTTTGCTTTTAAAGATTGTGATAAGAAACTAATTGGACATGAGATTCTTGCATGTTGCTTTTCTTGGCAAACCACTCTCACCATTTCTGTTTTATCCCCTTGGCGATTGGCCCTCCTTTAGAAAGAATTTTTTTTTGGTAACCGTGGGTTTCCAGGCCAGCTTACGCGCACCGACTAATCCCCGGGCGACCACGAATGGCCTGGAGTCATCGCATGTGAACCTCCATGGCCACAAGGGCTTTGGCAGCGACTAGATTTGAACCCTGGGTAGATGATTTTCTTTGTGCCATCTTGTATAAATTTATAAATCAGTTTTGGTGCACAAGTTGTTCCAAGAGTTTTGATGATGACAATGACAAGTTTTGGTGCACAAGTTATTCCTCATTTACCGGATGGAACATGACAATGACCGAGAATTTACCCGGTGAGAGTGATATCAATGACCGATACTTTTACTCGGTAAATGAGGATGACGACTCTTACCCGGTTCACAAAACCTCATCTCCCTGGTAATTCAATTGTGGATTCTTCTTTTGAAAAATGAGTTGTAATAGTTGTGCATATCGGTTTACATCAAAATTTTACACCCCCACTGCTTTCCGTGGATACACAACTAAATATATATACATGTTGTCTAATATTTTTAGTATAAGTAGATATTTATATATTTAAAATAGATTCTGATTAATGTAACAAACTTGTAGAAATGGACACTCCATATAATGTTGATGAGTTTTCATCGCTAAATGAGGTACATGCACGATGGAGCTTGACAAGAGTTCGTGTGGACTTCGTTTGGGAAGATGTTAGGGAACCAAGACTATTCATTTTTCTAATTGATCAAAACGTAAGTTAAAAAAATCACATTTTATTTGCACGGTAAAATTTTTTATTTTAAATCTATGTAACATTTATTTTATTATATTTTAGAGGAGAAAAATGGTAGCAATTGTTCATCATATTTATTTAATTCGAATATACAAGCAAATGAACTTGGTGGGAGGCGTTTTCTCTTTGAATTGCTTTGCAATTGGATATAATATTGGTTATGTGAGGAACGAAGGTTATATTTTCGCCTTCGGTGAATTTTACATCCTAATTTGTCCAAACACAACCTTCATACCGTTGATGAGGGGTGTCGAAAATGGATTTCCGTTTTATCCATTGGTGCCTTCTATAAGAACTTTTGTAGAAGATCGGAGTACGCAAAAATTCATGATCGGTACATCTAAATTATTTGATGCATTTATATTTTTAAAACAATAAAATCATGTTTGATAATGTAAATCTAATTTTTTTAATATGATAATCTTTGTTTTAGATGTTGTTGGAAAAATCATCAGAGGTCGACGAATAAAATCTTTCCGAATTCATGGTTTCTTGCAATTTGGACATTTTGAAATATTTCTCCAAGATGGACCGTAAGTCTATATATTATTAACCCATTAAGAAATTATTATAGTAAATAACCTTTCTATTACTCATAAATAGGGGAAATATAATAAAGATGAAGTTGTATGACTCGCCACGATTCCGTTTTATGGATATAGCTCGTGCAATCGTAAATAGATCTATAATATATGCATCTCGAGTTAAACTCATCCATTTGCCTACAAGTACGCAATAAGTTGCTTTTATTTTTTAATATTCTATTTTATTATTTACATATTCTATTTTATTAAAAACATATATTCGATTATTTTCAGATAATGTTCTGAGTTCTACGGAGTTAACTACAATCGTGTTAGAACCATACATGCCAGAAGCAGATGCCGTTAGAATCTTTATGGCATAAAAATATTTGCTTAGTGTTATCATGTATTTTTTTTTGTCTTTTTTGATTTGGGAACTTCTATGTATCTTTTATATGTATTATTATGTTGGTTTAAGTTTAATTGTTGTCTCTTCATTGTTTAATAATGATATATTTTCAATTATTAATTAAAATGACTAAGGAAATTATTAGATACCCAATAAAGAATGAGTGATGTGTTTGATCAAAAAATCTATCTACTAAGCAAGTGAATTTTTGTTCAATCTCGAAATTTGTTACCCTAACTTTGATCATTCCAATTCCAAATTTTACACTTAATTTCATAAATAAAACCATATTATTCTATTTCTATCAATTTACAGTGTCCAATGAGGATGGGTGATGACAAAATTGCAGATGGTGATGTAACGCAAGTTGATGTAGATATAGCAAAAGGTATATGGAATACTGACTGTAAATATCATAATATTTGGTATTAATTCGTGATATAGTCACTCATAGTATATATATTTATGTAAAAATAATATCGTTGCAGAAAAAAGAAAGGAATATAACAGACGATATTATGAACGACAAAAGGAAAAGAACAAAATGAGAAAAATAGCTAACGGTGAAGGAAGTAGTCAATCTACGCCCCTTATGGAGACGTCGCACGTGAACGTCAATGAAACAACCCCTGTCAGTGCAGTGACTATTGCTGAAAAGAGAAAAATTGTTAACAGAAATTATTATCATCGAAATAAAGAAAATAACATATATAGAACAAGTGTTACAGGTAAAGAAGGAACGACTCCAATATGTTCGGATTTGACACATCAAAACTTCGATGGTAAAACCATGCATTTATTATTCTTTTAATTCTTTTACCATTTTTATTAATTAAAGTCTCCTTTAAATTACGTTTTCTTTCTTACATATGCATTCAAAGTAATTGTGGTATACTCCTACCTCTTTTTGATGAAGTTACCAGTCAAGTATTCAGAGGTTAGAGTTACTTTTTAATTTCACATTCTCTAGAGAAAAAATCATTAATTACTATTGTAAACATTCATGTGTCTTATCATGTAGGAGGTTGTACTAGGCCCGATGTCAATATGTCGAGCCAACATGACATCCTCCAAGAGGATCCGTACGATTTTGTTTATAATGATATACCTAGAGAACATCGTGTCTTGAAGGAACAAAATCCATGTGAATATTGTGGAGCAAAACGGTTAAAATTTGAATTCCCTTCCATTTGTTGCATGAAAGGGAAGATAAAGTTAGCATACTCACCAATTCCTGAAGAATTATACAGTCTTTTCTCATCGCAATCTGAATTAGGCGAAATGTTTAGGCACAACTTACGTGCATACAATACGAACTTTTCATTCACGTCAATGGGTGTAAACTTGGATAGTTCAATGGCAAACATGACATCCGGAGTATATACATTTCGTGCGCACGAAGCTGTATATCATAAAATCGATCAGTTAGTGCCGAGGGATGGACAACCTATGTACTTACAGTTGTACTTTTATGATTCAGAATCAGAGTTATCACATAGACTCCAGTGGCCAAATCTTGATAGAAATGTCATTGAAATTTTGACTCGTGTTCTTTCTACGAACCCATACGTGCAAACATTTCGAAGCCTTGGTGACCTCGGACCACTCGAGAATTATAGAGTAACTTTAAATGCTTCGGTGGAACTTGACCAAAGGGTGTACAACCGACCGACCACATCAGAGGTTTGAATACTGACATTTGGTTTATCTTTTTTGAAATAAGATTACATTATACACTAAATAAATTGAGTTCTACAATTATGTCAGGTTGCTGGTATTTGGGTTGAAGGTAATGACAACATAACTGTATACAAGAGAAGTATTGTTGTGTATGGGAGGTCTGACTATAGCCAAAATATTCAATATTACTTCAGTTGTTATGACCCGTTGTTTTATCCTTTGTTCTTTCCCAATGGTGAACCTGGATGGCATTCTAATATACCTAGACATGGTGTGTGCATGAATCAAAGTGTTAATGATGATGAAAACATGGAGGAAGATTCAGAAGATACGAACCATGTTGCATTTATTCACGTTTTAATTAAGGTAACAAATATCAACTTAAACAAACCTGACATCAGTTTATATTAATTTCTTAACATACACATTACACAGAGGTTGATGTGAGAAGCAACAAGAATACTGTAACGATGCGGGAATACTATTGTTATAAGTTCCAGATTCGTTCGAATGAGAATGTAATTCTATTTGGGGGGAAGGCTGTTACAACAGTTCGTGGTAGATATCTACATCAAAATCGAGACTTCACGTTTGGATTTTTGTCATAAAAACCAAGCCAAAATAAGAGCAGATTTATACCAAGGTGTTGTGGATTGCGTCAATGCCGGTGAGGTGATACCAAGTAGAATCGGACAACGGGTTGTATTGCCTGCAAGTTTCATCGGAGGCCCACGTGATATGCGAGACGATTTCTTGATGCCATGACTTTAGTGCAAGATGATGGGAAGCCCGACATATTCCTTACAATGATGTGCAATCCAAAGTGGCCTGAAATCCTTAGAGAGTTATTACCCAGTCAAACCGCACCTGGTCGGCCAGACCTTGTTGCAAGAGTTTTTCGTGCCAAACTAGAGGATATGAAATACCAACTCTTCAAGAAGAACATCCTCGGTAAAGTCGGGGCATATGTTTATGTCATCGAGTTTCAAAAGCGTGGTTTGCTGCATGCACATTTCCTTCTGATAATGACACCCGAACACAAAATGACCAATCCAGATCATTACGCCAAAAGTGTGTGTGCTGAAATTCCGGACCCAACAAGGTATCCCCAAATGCACCAACTGGTCGTCCAACACATGATGCATGGTCCTTGCGGTCATTTACGACCGTCCAATCCTTGTATGCAAGGTGAGCCAAAAAAATGTCATTCCAGATATCCTAAACAGTTCAACGACAAGACGATGCAGGCTGAGGACTCATATCCATTATATCGACGGAGAAATAGTGGAATAAATGTGAATGTACAAGGCAATATCCTGGATAATAGATAGGTGGTCCCGTATAACCCAAAGCTGCTAATGATGTTCAATTGTCATATCAATGTTGAGGCTTGCTCGAGTATAATATCTGTGAAGTATATCTTCAAGTATGTTTACAAGGGTCATGACAAACAAGTTGTTCATATCGATTCAGAGGAAGAAAGGGTCGTTATTAACTAAATTAGAAGGTTCCAAGATGCACGTTATGTCTCCCCTCCCGAGGCGATATGGTGAATTTTTAACTTCACACTTTCTCAAATGCACCCTTACGTGATGGAATTGCAACTCCATCTCCCTAACAAACAGATGGTTAGGTTTAGAGATGATGATATAATGACATATATTGTTGATAAAGAGAGAGATAAGCGTACAATGTTGACTGCATTTTTTGATAGAAATAAAACAAACAGGGGTGCGAGACAATATTTGTACAAAGATTTTCCAAAACACTACACGTGGAATTGGAGTTCACGTCGATGGAATCCCCGACAACGAGGATCAATGAAAGGGCGACTGGTTTCTGCAAATCCAGCTGAAGGAGAGCGGTTCTACTTACGCCTACTTTTGTCTCATATTACTGGGCCTACTTGATTTAAAGATTTATACACTGTTAATGGCTTATTGCACCCTACATTTCGTAAAGCATCTCTTGAGAGAGGGTTAATAGAGAACGATGATAACTTATACCAATGTCTTGCAGAGGCCTCCTTATTTCAATTTCCCGCTGCTCTTAGGAGGTTATTTGCGACGATGTTGATTTATTGTGAGCCAGGATATGTTCGCAAGTTATGGGATGACCACTATGTTTCACTTTTTGAAGATTATACGCGACAATGTGAAAGTGTTAATCGAGTCCGTAATATGGTTCTAACCGATATCCTCGTTTTTCTACAATCTATGGGTAAGAGTCTTGATGATTTCGATCTTCCAATGGTAGATGTAGATGCCATTTTTCAATCTGAATAATTTTGTGAGGTACAAGAGGAATGCTCTATAGTTGTGGAATACGAAGATTTACGTGCCCGAGACTCTCTCAATTCCGACCAGAAATACGCATATGATGAGATCATGAGGCACGTAGATGATGATTGTCCAGGAGTGTTCTTTATAGATGGTCTAGGTGGAACCGGAAAGACATTTTTGTACAAAGCTTTGCTTGCCAACATCCGTTCCCGTGGTCTTATTTCTTTCGCAACCGCTTCGTCAGGTGTTGCTGCCAATAATATGCCTGGAGGGAGAACATCTCACTCTAGATTCAAGATTCCTCTCAACCTTGATAATAAATCAATGTGCAACATAAAAAAACAAAGTGGGGTTGCTCAATTGATTCGAGATGCAAAAATAATCATTTGGGATGAAGCGTCGATGGCAAAGAGGCAGGCGGTGGAGGCGCTCGATCGAACAATGCAAGACATCATAGGGGTGGCACTCCCATTCGGCGGAAAGATAATGGTTTTTGTAACACCCGGAATTTGCAAGGTAAATATTTTGTCTCTCTTAATGCATTAATTACACTTATGTGAGAATATGTGTCTTTATGTGCATTTTATGATCTTTATTATGTTGAATTATCATTTAATTGAATTACCATTCTTTAATCGTTCCAACCTCGCGCTCGTTATCAGAATTGGTCAAATTTCGGGTTGTCTGGAGTCTGGTGCGACTATGACAGGCGACTGTGACATTGTCACTATCGTCGTGTCAAGGTCGCGGACGGTGTACCGCGGGTGGGTGTGTTCGGCGACTATGACACGCGATTATGACCTGGTCACTATCGCCGTGTCATTGTCGCGGGGCATGTACCGAGGGATTTGGTGGTTCGGCGACAATGCCCTGGCGACTATGCCAGTGGCAATGTCGCGGGGCATAGTCGCCCGCGTGGTCCAGTCTGTTGTTTTTAATTGAATTCAACCCCTCATTTCAAGCATTTATCATCAAAAATGGGAGAACTCTCATCTTGGGTGATTTTTGGGTATTCAAAGCATACACACACTTATTGCTAGGGTTTGGGGTTGTTGGGGTGATTCTTGGGTCATCAAGTCTCATCCAAGTGTATTTATTGAAGATCCTCATCAAAGTCATTCCTCTCCTACATCAAGTCTCATCTTTATCATCTAGGGTTTTCATCTTTTCTAGGTTTTGGTACAAAACCTAGATTGTGAGTTTACTAACCTTTATCAAAACTAGATACACATCATATACTCTTATTTGTTATTATCTTATCTCTATGTGTTCAAGTATTTGGGTTTTCTTTGTGGAAATAGTTAGAGATATGGATATTGATGATATGCCATAAAGTATGTTATATGTACCTTTATTTGGGGCTTTTCTTATGGATACATAATGTGGATACCTTGTTATGTTAAATGTATGCATGTATGGATATTATGAAGTTTCTAGTTGGAATACCACTTTGGTGACATATTTATATGCATGATGAATATAATTGTCATTTGGGACTTTTGTTGGACTTCATGAGGATATGATGGTAACATTATACCTATAGTCGGTATGGAAATATGTTGGGTTGAAATATACCTAAGGACCTCCTATATGCATTATGATGGACGAACCAAGGCAAGTTCACTAGGAGGATGTAGTCTTGGGGCACCACCAGGATGGTATGTGCCTAGACCTCCGTCACTCGGAAAGTTTCCTTTAAGGTCTGATTTCCGGGTGTGCCGGGCCTTTGGGGTGTTCCTTGTTAAGGGCATCAAGGTATATCGACTCTTTGGAGTGGAATTGATTGGTGCTTTGGGTCTCCCCTAATGACTCCACATATATTGGACACTGGTTAACTGCTGATAAGAATTTATGACTATTCATGCATGCTTATTACTGTTCAACTCACTAGGCTTTTTGGCCTAACACTTGTTTGGTGTCAATGTGTATCTCAGGTGTTAGCGGCGCGGCTCCTAGGAAAGTTTAGATGCTTTGAGCAAGAGCTTGGGGATTTTGGCACTTGAACTATTGTTGGAAGATTTGGGTTTATAGATGACACCCCTTTTGTAATCTCTTTTCTAGATGTAGAAATTAGATTAGTTGGTTGTTGTTTATTTATCCGTTAAATTACAGAATTGTGATTAAACAGGTTATTTGTATATTTCCCCTTTTTGGGAGGCTCTTGCTATGGCAATTTTAGTATACCTTATGTCCGTTTTTCGGCTTTTTGTTATCCCTATTTTTAGGGTGTTACAGTTTTGGGGGGTGATTTTAGACAAGTATTACCGGTCGTGAGGCATGGAACCCAAGCACAGATTGTAGATTCTAGCCTACGGATGTCACCACTTTGGTCAATGAAGAAAAAGATACAGTTAACTCTAAATATGAGAATACGCACTGATCCGTGCTCTTCAGATTTTTTGTTAAGAGTCGGTGATGGAGATGAAGAAGCGGTGGACGAAAGCTTTATTCGCATACCGGATGACATGACCGTTCCCTATACTGATAAAGTTGAATCAAAAGATGCTTTGATTGACGCAATCTTTCCATCTCTGCAAATCAACGGAGCTGATTCAAATTATATCATTTCGAGGGCGATATTATCAACTAAAAATGAGAATGTCGATGAAATTAATGATTAGTTAATCGACAAGTTTTCTGGAGATGAAAAGTATACTACATTTTCGACAAAGCAAAAGACGATAAGAATAACATCTATCCGATGGAGTTCTTGAACTCTCTAACTGTTAGTGGTTTGCCTCCTCATTACCTTCGTCTCAAGATTGGATGCCCAATAATATTGTTGCGGAATATCGATCCCTCGAATGGTTTATGTAATGACAGTAGATTGATATGTAGAGGCTTTCAACAAAACGTCATTGATGCAGAAATAGTTGTTGGTCAGCATGCTGGAAAGAGAGTATTTCTGCCGAGAATTCTGTTATGTCCTTCCGAAGATAACATGTTCCCATTTAAGCTAAAGAGAAAACAATTTCCAATCCGGCTTAGCTTTTCTATGACTATCAATAAAGCTCAAGGCCAGACAATTCTGAATGTAGGTGTTTATCTACCGAAATTAGTATTCTCACATGGGCAACTTTATGTGGCGTTATCCAGAGGGATATCACGGGGAAATACAAAGGTGTTAGTGAAGCATGCGAAAAAATTCAATCGTGTCGGAGTCTACACCTCAAACGCCGTTTATCAAAAGTTTTTCGTGATGAATAAGGTATAATCAACAATTATATTATCACACATGTGGTACCATATGTTTCTATTTAAATCAGTGTGTGTTTTTTGTAGGAAATATTTATGGATGATTGCATCACGAAAACTAAACAATATTCTGGATATACGGATGAGCATTATTTACAAATGATTGTATTTTCTTTGTTCAGTCAAGAATTTCAAGTTTTGTAATCAGTTCTGAGTATATGGGTTTAGAAGCCCAATACGTGTGCAATTATTTTTCCATTCGATCTTGCTAATACATCATATAATCCTTCAACTTTATATATTAGTTGACTTGCAAATTAACCACGCAAACTCATGAAATAAAATCGAAAGTGATAAAGAAACATGATTCATGGCTAAACTAATGTTTCGGAATTGTGATTCACTCGCGCTGCATCACGCGGGTACACCACTAGTTTATATATATATATATATATATATATATATATATATATATATATATATATAGAGAGAGAGAGAGAGAGAGAGAGAGACGGAGGTTCAAGGGAAAACCTCAAAAAAATGAAAAACTGAAGAACACTCTGGTAGACTTTTATCTGGACGGTATACACTTGTGCATACAAGTAAATTATGTTGTTTTTTTGGTTTTTATGCACAAGTGCATTATGCACTTGTGCATGTTACAAATTACTTGTATGCACAAGTACATACCGTCCAGATGAAGAGCTACCGGAGTGTTCTTCAGTTTTCCGTTTTTTTGAGTTTTCCCCTGAACCTGAACCTGAACCTGACCCTATATATATATATATTGTTTATATACAAAAATATATTTATATACTATGACATTAATATGTAAAATTATTAATTAAATTAAATTTTTAGAATTCCTTTCCCTCCTAAATTTATCCGGTTTTTCATTTTGTTATGTTATTTTTTAGGAAGAAAATGATGATTAATGGTGGTTGTTTTTGTTTATTTGTATTTGTTCGTTTATGTTCATTCGTTTACGTGTGTTTAACATCTTAACGAACGAACATAAACGAACACGAATAAACACATTTTCTTAACGAAGGAACATGAACAAACAGGAACAAACACATTTTCTTAACAAATGAACACGAACACACAATATTCCGTTCGTTTACCATTCGTATTCGTCCATTTGTTCAGTTAAACTAACGAAAATGAACAAGCCTTCGTTCGGGTTCGTTCAGTTCGTTTACAGCCCTATGAACATGCAGTGTTGCTTCAATAATAAAATGTAAAAGAATGTTTTGTGTATGAAAAAAGCACACAAAAACATTTATACATGAAACACACACTCACACTCACACTCACACACAAGAATAAAACATATGAAACAATATGAATCAAACCCGTATGATGATTTTGGTTGATTTTCATGAGTTTGGTTTTCGCATGTGTTGTTGTTTCATAATGATTTTCATGGTTTCTATATGTTTGCAGTATATATATTATATGTATATGTTCAAACGACAAAGCATTCGACTTACTAGAAGTGTGAGAACGACTAAATTACATGTGCTTTTATAGTAAATCACATGTGGTTGATAACACGTCTCGCGTTGACTGTCATTGCAAAAGCGAGTTTTCATGTGACCTTGGTCGCATTGACTAGTCGGTCGGTCCTTTTGGATGTTTTGTAACACTCGGAAAAATTCAAGGTAAGTATTTACTCCTCGCACTCCATTAATTGAGAATTTGAACTCCTTATGTATACATGTCCATTTTCTTAATTTTATTTGAGTACATATTAATTGGAATGTCTGACCTTGCGCTCGTTATCGTTTTGGATCAAGTTTTCGAGGTGTTGGGAGTGTGCATGCGATAGTGCCACGCGACAGTGCCAAAGGTACAGTCGCATGTCACTATCGCGGCGTTTGTACCGAGAGTTCGGTGTGTGGCACGACTGTGACCACGCCGGTCACTATCGCGGGAGATGTACCACGGATGGGGGTTATGGCGCGATTGTGACTCGCGACAGTGCCCATGGCACTATCGTCGGGCCCTGTCGCCGACGGGGTCTGAGGGTTTAAATAAGATCCTTGACCAGTTTTAACTTCATTTCTACATTTCTCTTGGTTTCTTTGGCGATTTTGGAGACCCCAAAACTGATCCCTTCCTCTTTAAACCCTAACCCTCATTAATACCAATCAATTTTGGTTGTTGGGTTTTTGGTCTTGCATTCATTACCATCAAGGGAGCTTTTACTAGGGTTTCTCAAGTCCAACAACTTTCCTCTCCAAGTTCAACCTCTTCAATCTAGGGTTTCCTATTTTATAGGTTTTAACCAAAAGCTAGATTGAGAGTTTACTAAACCTTTGTTAAAACTAGATACACATCATAATCTTCTACTTGCTACTATTTTGCATCTTAACTGGAAATATTCATTTCTAATGTCTAAGTATTTGAGGTCTTCTTTATGTATACATGTTTATATGTAGCTTAACATGACTTAATGAAATACATATCTTGTTATGGAGATGATTTCTTGCTTGAGACACCATTTGGTGGTATCACAACTACATGGTTAATTGTAGTCATACTAGCCTTATTTCGGGATTTTCATCGATTGGGATTGTAATATTGTACCCATGGATGGTATTGAAATATTCATGGCTATAATGTGCCTTGAGATCTACTATGAATTATGTTGGACGAACCAAGTCAGTAGACACTAGGAGGATGAAGTCTTGGGTGCCACCGTAATGGTATATACCTAGACCTCCGCCATTCGGGGTAATGCCATGGTTGTAGTCCTCGGATGTGTCGGGCCTTTCGGATGTCACTCGTGGTAATTGGCATCAAGGTATATCGACTCTTTGAGTGGAAATTAATGGGTGCTATGGGTCTCCCCTATTGACTCCACATTTAATGAATTTTGGTTAACTGTTGATAAGAATTGTAATTGGATTTACATGCTATTTCTTGCATAAACTCACTAGGCTCTTTTGGCCTAACACTTGTTTGGTGTCGATGTATATCTCAGGTTCTAGTGGCGCCGCTTCTAAGCAGGCCTAGTCGGTCCTTGGTGAGAGCTTGGGGAAGGTGCTTTGGGATGCACTTTTTGTGAAGATATCGATTGGATTATAGACAACACCCTTTTTGTAATCTCTTTTCTATTTAGGAATTAGATTAGTTGGTTGTTGTTTGTTTCCGTTATATTACAACTGTAATTAAACAGGTTTTAATATTTCCCAATTTTTGGGAGGCTCTTGCTATGGCAAATCCGTATACCACATGTCCGTTTATCGGATTTTTGTTATCCCTATTTTCAGGGTGTTACATATTTGGATTTGTAGTAAATAACATGTGATTTATTATAGAGTCACATGAGATTTGGCTCTTCTCACACTTCTTATAAGTTGACCGCCTTCTTATTTATATATCACATGAAGCACATCTTAATTTGTGTAGGCTTATTTGGTTATGTTTGTAATACCACACACATAGGTCATATGTGTTTATAATCACTTATATTGTCTTTACAAAAACATGAGCTTGCAAGATCATGCTAGAAAAACGCCACACAATTGTATCAAAATACAAATGGTTCCAGCACAACCTTGCCAAATGTACATAACCTTTTTTTGGGGTTTCTAGTTCTAATAATCCATTACTTATGCTCAAGTACATAAAACCTACTCATAATCCTTTCACTTTCCTTGCATAACCATTATATTAATTAAAATGCATATCATACCAGTAGCATACTTAAAAAGTTAAACATCAAAATAGGCACATTCACGCTCTAATTGGATAATTTCTTCCTTTGTTCTTAACACAACGCTATAAACGGTGATCTTTCTCAAATCAATGGCCTTAAGCCCTCATTTTTGTTTTCCCAAACATATGTGATACAACTATTATTCATCAAACTTATACCTACATAAGTAAAATTTTTGTTTGGCTTATCATTTACCTTAAAGTTGCCAAAGAGTACACTAAAACAGTTGGACACCTCTTTTGCTCCAAACACCTGCAAGAATCCGAACTATTTCTCTCAATTTATCTATTAGCTCTTTAACAATGAGAGTAAGGTGTAATGACGATATAACCTTGCTATTGTGATCACAAAAACCATTAATTGCTACCTTAGTAGCTGATATCGCTAAAAGCGGTTCCCCTCAAACTTATGTCCCATTTCAAACATGTTTGAAACTTGCAGGTAAGTCAAAATGTTTGGTACTTGAGGCACCTTTGGCCCTAGACTTTCCAACTTGCAAAAGTGTCATACTCGGTCCCTTATTTTGAATTTTCTTTTACTCTTGGTCCAAATTTTGAGATGTTACATCATGAATGTCCCTTTGATAGTCTGTGTTGGACTTGACAACAAGTATGTCTATAAACTTTTGTCGAAATACCCATTCAATGCACAAAAGACATCTCCAACCATCAAATCATATTTTACACCAAAATTGTTCAAATTTTGATCCCAAACTGTAATTCATTCCTAGTCATTAACACAATTTTTACTTCAAACAAAATATTTTAAGTATATTCTTTTTATATCAAATTTATCAACAAACAACTAGGAAATAAATATTGTTACACCATTAATATAATGTTTTATAACCCACAAGGGTTGTGGCGTGGTGGTAAAGGCTTGGGGAGTTCATAACGCTCAACCCGGGTTCGAGCCCCACTAGCAGCACTTGTGGTCACTGAGGATAATCTCAGAGCTGCACGCTTTAACAGTTGGGCCAAAGACCCTAATTGTCAGGGATTAGTCTGGATCATAGGCCCAGGATACCCTTTCAAAAAAAGTATATAATGTTTTATCATCTATAACATTAAAAATAGTGCAAAAGATAACACGTTCATTGAATAAGAAGTATGTAAGAAAATAAATATACAATTCACTTAAATTACAACTTAAAATAAAATATTTGAAATATTTAAGGGGGCGTTTGGTTCATGATAAGGAATGAAAATGGGAATGGGAATGCGGGAGAATGGGAATAGGAATGAACATTGCATTGATGTTGTTTGGTTAAACCAAAATAATTAATAAAAAAATGTTTTATATAATATTTTTAATACAAATATGTGACATCCAACATGAAAATAAAAAATATTTTACATTCTAACTAGGGATGTGCATCGGACGGGGCGGGGCGGGCGGACAAACTAAAAACCCGATCGGATTTCGGATATGGAAATCTAGCCCCGAATTTTAGGTTTCGAATTTCGGGTTGTTTCGGGTATCGGTTGGTCGGATTTCGGGTAGGTGTCGGCCGGGTTCGGGTATTGTATAATTTTAAAATTATATATAAATTGATTCGATTTTGAGGATGAATAAAATCGATTGATAGATTGACGAAATCGATAATAAGTTTAAAAATTAGAAAACATTTCAACAAACTAGAATTTACGATTTTCAAAAGATAATTAGATAAAATAAATATATTTATATAATATTTAAATATATATATATATATATATATATATATATGTATACTATTTCGGATTTTCGGACGGGTCGGGTGGCAAAATATCAAACCGAATCCAAACCCAAATATCCCCCCAAAAGTCGGGTTTCATATTATCGGATTTCGGGGTATTCGGGTTTTATAAAAACACCGTGTTTTCGGTTCGGATTCGGGTTTGGGTTTCGGACTATTCGGGTTTTGCACACCCCTAATTCTAACATCGACAAATGAATGAACGCATGAGAAAAGATGACTAAGCGGGAATAAAATTTTCATTCCCCCCAATTTGGTCAGGAATGGAAATTAATGGGTTTAGGGTAATGAATTCATTATATTATATCAAACCAAACATCAATTTTCATTATCATTCTCATTCCTTACCCCTCAATACCCCCAACCAAACACCCCCTAAAATGATATTTAAAACACAGTACTTTTTTTGCATTATAAACATTAAAATAACTGACAAAATTTCAACTAAACTATATATATATATATATATACATATATAAGGAGTCACTACAATAAAATTAGATTTATAGGACGTCAAAAATTTTTAAGCATGCTAATAAATCGTTTTATATGACTTAATTTATATGACCAAATAAATAAAGGGAAATTGACTCAACTAGGCATTTTACCCAACCAAATTGGTCTCTTAGCATTTCTCTTCAATTTTTACCAAAATGTCACTACATTCGCAATATACAAGTCCGTAATTGCGGATCTAGCTCAAAAACACAAAACATAATATGAACCTGGTCGATTTTTCTTTAAAAAAAATGCGGACCTGAGTCCGCAATTGCGGATCTGGTCCCTTGATTTTAGGAGGTTAAAAAACTTAAAAGATATCTAATAATTGTTTTCCAATTTTGCTCTTTAATACAATGTAAACTTTTCTTAAATCTTCCTGTATTTTTAGTTATTTACAAGTATGCCGCTACCATATTGATCCTAGAATTTTTTGATCCAAGGTTTGTAAAATTGTTCTTCAACTTTTCATTTTTTTGTAATTTTCCTTAAACGTTTCTCTCTTTATACTCATATGCATATACTTGTTCGACCTAAACAAAACAAATATACGAACAAAATTACCAATAAATTTGTAGATGCTTTAAAAAAAACTCATCTGATTATTGACCCAATAATATCCAAATAACTCAATATTCTACAAGTTTGGAGTTTAATTTGGTGTACTACATATGTATATATATGAACTAATAACAGACTTAGGGGTCGTTTACAAAATGTTTACCCCATAAGTGCTTACCGGGGAATTTGTCATAGCGGATGAACATGACAAGAGGATAGAATCTTACCCGGTAAGAGCGAGGATAAGGATGAAGAATCTTACCCGGTAAGAGAGAGTGACAACTTTTACCCTGGTAAGCGCTTACCGAGTAAATTGTTGTATAAGATACCATCGTGATGATTAAAATCTTACCCGTTAAAGCAAGTTAGTGTGTCGAGTTTTATTGGTAAGCGCTTACCGGATAAGCATTTGGGTACACGGCCCCTTAGTTTTTATAGTTTGAGGCTTATTATAAAAAAAAAAAAAAGACAAGTGAAAAAGATAAAAAAAGATGAGATAGACGGAATTGCCCCTCCTAACAAAGAAAACAAACAGATTTAGTGTCGAAGGACCATATTCAAAACAAAATGAAAACCACAAGAATGCTTTGTAGACTTAGGGGTTGTTTGTTTTTAAAAAAAAAAATATCTTAATGACTTTTAATTCTGAATCGTTCTGACCTTTTTACACACCACCTCTTATTAATCATAACTAAAATAAGACTTCAGACTTTTAGACCTCTTAAAAAACAAATGACACCTTATTAAAGTTTAGGTTCTATTGCGGAAGCAAAATTAGGTGTCATTTGTTTTTTAAAATGTCTGAAGTCTGAAGTCTTATTTTACTTCTAATTAATAAAAGGTGATGCTGAAGTCTGAAATCTAAATCAACAAATTTTATTTTACTCTTAAAAAAACTCGAAGGGCATAAGCGTAATTTAAACAAAGGACGAGGGCAGTTTATTGAAGAATCTAAAAACGGGAAAGCCTTCGTCAGCAAGCATAAGAGATAAACGCTAACCCCAAACTTTGGACAATCGGGAACCTTCACTCGACACGTGCCGAAATTTCCAGAACGCTCACGAGCCACGTGCCAACCTCCATCGACATTGCTATCAGATATTTATTAAAATAAATAAAATATTCAACAAATTAATTAATAATATCGAAATATCTAGAAAAGCCTATAAATATCCCCAAAAGCTACCCGAGTTTTCTTTCTTGAATCTCCTATCTGTCCTTGTTCCCCAAAACCCACAGAAAAAAATAAAATAAAATAATCTCAACAACTGTTTATCTTCATCTGATTCTTTATACAAAGATCTTAAAAAGGCATCAAAGAGGGATAAATCTTCAGTTATTCGTGGATTAGAGCTTGATTAAATATTGATTTGCGGCGCATGTCGTCGGGATTTACTGAGAGGTATGTTCTTGTTTGATTTTGATTTGATTTTGTTGTTATTTTGTGCGGAAATGGTTGCATTTTGAATTGAATCGATGTTCTTGAAGGCTTAGAGCTAGGGTTTTATTCATGATTTGTGCAATTTGTGTACGAATTATGAGTATGCAACTTGTTAATTTGCAAACGTTAATTGTACGCTGGAGTTTAATTAGAAACTAGAGTTTCTGCATTTCATTACGATGGGGTGAAATAATTTTTATTGTGATTCATACTTGATGCCTGATGAATTTTTGGGATACTTGGGCGCCAAGAAAATCTCAGTTTGACTGTTTGACCTTTTCCCGTGTGATTTTGTCCTGTGGATTGATTTATATGCGATTCTTATTATATGAAAACTGTTACAGATTAGAATGTTGCGGGGTATGCAAAATAGGATTCTGCTTATAGATTAATTACACTCTGATTTGTAAAATGGGCATACATTGTTGAGGTTTTACCGTATTCAATTCAAGTAAATTAATCTATCAAGTAATCTGACCTCCTATATTATCCTGTAGAACCCTAGTTCTTTATGATCTCAGTGAGATATGGATGAGTGAATTTTGGTAGATTTTTTTTTTAAATGCACAGATTTAATAATGTCTCAGCTTATCTGGAATGCACATCAAAAGATCATGCCTAAAAAAATATATGAGAAACTTAGGGATTGTTTGGCATAGTTTGATGTAGAATGATCAAATGGTCAGGATGATTAAGAGGCATGATTGTTTGGTAATTGTTCATAATGAAATTAGGGTGCCGAATTGTTCAGAATGAAATTGATGGCTAATTTCCTTATTTTGTTTGGGTTTTCTCCATTCCTGATTGCTTATTTTTTCTTTATTTACAGAAATACTGAGATGGGTCTTCTTAATCAAACATCCAACACATCTTCCCTACCAATGGATTACACTCGCAAGAGGAAAACAAGAAGCAGACGTGATGCACCAAAGAACGTGGCTGCAACTCTTGCGAAATGGATTGAATATAATAACAACGATTCATCAGATGGGAAACCAAAGACCCGAAAAGCTCCTGCCAAAGGGTCGAAAAAGGGTTGCATGAAAGGTAAAGGAGGACCCGACAACTCTAGGTGCAACTTTAGAGGCGTGAGGCAAAGAACCTGGGGTAAATGGGTAGCCGAGATTCGGGAACCCAACAGGGGTCGCAGGTTATGGCTCGGGACTTTCGGGTCTGCTGTTGAAGCTGCATTAGCTTACGATGAAGCTGCCCGAGCCATGTATGGCCCGGCTGCACGACTCAATCTACCAAACTGCCGCTCGATGGATGATTATTATATGCTGCTGGCTAACCCCACCTCTAGCTGTGACTCCACCACTACATGTAGTCACTCTGAAGGCGGTGCAGTCCAAAATTCCAATGTGGGCTCGGATGGTTTCGAGGAGAGCACACAGGGTGGTCCGCAAGTCGAACATGAACCGGTTGTGGTTAAAGAAGAACCTATCGAGGAGAAAAAAGACGTGGGCTTTTGCATTGTTGGTGACGGTTACATGCAGAACTTTTCTGGGGATGAAATGATCGATATGGATGAGCTTCTAGGGGTCGTGGATCAATCGGGCGATTTTGTCGTCAATTCTAACCACGAGCCAGGATCTGGGAATGCTACTTGCGAGCCATGGTTCGATAATAAACCAGATCCTTGTGATTATAGTCTTGATTTTCTGAAGCCAGGACGGCCCGAAGATTGTAGTTTTACGCTGGAGGAGTTGGGTCTGGGTTTGGATCCCGATTTAGGTCTGTAAGCGGTTTATAGTATTGTCGAAGAGGTATATATAGTTGCTAATCGGAAATAGAAAAACCAACAGTAACAGTTGTTTTTCGACTTTTTTGTATATGGGATCTTTTTAACTGGCCCTTGTTTAAACCGGTTCCCTTCAGGTTCGGAATGTAAGAGAATTGGGTTTTTTGTATAGTTCAATGGACCGTAAATAACATGCTTTACCCATACGTCTCAGGGTGCAAGCTTTCAACTGTGACGCATTTCAACCATGGTTTAAAGTGATGTCTTTTGTTATATATGGGTGTAGTCTTACTCGATGCAAGTAAATGAAAGGTAATTATTGTGCGTTATGGTCGAGGTCATGTTGTTGATAGGTTTTTTGGTCTGTTGGTTTGGTCCTAGAGCTGGCTGGCTGGCATGCCCTGGGGCCGACTGGGTCTAGTTAAGGCCGGCTCGTATGAGACTGGTTACATTTTTTTGGTTGGGTCTAGTCCGGTTCGGGGACAGGCCCTTGTTAAGGAATGGATTTTTCAAGTAAATGTAACAATCGAAAGTGTATTTTGAAGCTTAATTTAAAAAATAATAATAATAATAATAATAATTAGAGAAATTTGTATGATCTTTTTTGAGTAAAAAGATCCTAAAAATTGAGTTTTTAAAAAACCGGACTGAATTTGAGAGATGGGATCAGTTATGAAGGAGCCGTCCCAGTTTTTTGCCCCAAATCCAACCATTAAACAATTGAATAAATAATTGTGAAATGGTAATTATATAAAGTTTAAAGGTCAAACTTGCATTCAAAATGGAAATACAAGATCATTTAGGCATTGGGCTTCGGTTAACCTAAAATGTTACGTGTATTTGATTTGTTCTACATTTACTGTTTTTAAGACGGAGTGATATAAGATGACTCGATAATTGTCAATTAAAATCCTTTAATTATTATAACATGTTTGTAACAAATGCGCCTATTTTAGCATCAAAATCTAAATATGTATCAAGTTTTAAAAAAAAAATACAATAACTTCATTTGAACATTAAAACTGACTTAAAAAAATACTAGCTATAATTATTAAGATGAAAGATTGTGTGAAGAAGAAGAGTTAAAAGTGAAAACGGTAAGAAAATATTTGAACCTTTGATGACTTTTAATCTTACCTCCACTCATGAATTTGCAATCTAACAATCAAGCATGTTTCATGATTATTAGGGGTGTAAATAGGTCAGGTTGGGTTGGGTTCGGGTTCAACTCATTTATTAATTGGGTTGAAAATCTCAACCCATCCCAATCTGTTTAATTAAATGGGTTGAGATTTTTAACCCAACCCAACCTGTTGGGTTGATGGGTTGGTGGCGGGATGACCTGTTTATGACTATACACAACGACAAAGTCAAATAAATTGTTCGAAGTTTAATAAAACACAACCAAAAAGTAAAATAAATAGTTCAAAATTTCTCACAACCACAAAGTTAAATAAATCATAGTTCCAAAAGGACCGCCGTGAAGCGTGAACAGTACAGAGCCGCAGAGGGAGGAGACTCGAGAGGAAATGAGGAAGAAAGTGGTGCCTATTTCCTTTAGTGATTTAGGGTTTCAATTTTAACTTTCAAATTTTAATATTGAAATTATATTATATTTATTAATAACTAAAAAAAATTATTAGGTAATATTATAAATGGGTTAGAAACAGGTTATAAATGGGTTAGTAACATGTTGTAAATGGGTTAGTAACAGATTGTAAATGGGTCGAAATCAGGTTGAAAATTTCAACCTAACCCAAACCCAATTAATAAATGGGTTAGACGGGTTGATCCATTTAACTTAAATGGGTTGAAATTCTCAACCCAACCTGCTACTATTGGGTTGGGTTGACGAGTTGGATCACTTTTTGCCACCCCTAATGATTATGCGTTATGTACAACACTTCATGGGGTGTCATAGATAAAAATGATTGGTAAGAATTACTTATTTTTTAATCATGCCAACATATTTATTTGTTTAACATTATTGTTATTAATTATTGCTCTTATTAATTTAGGTTAGAGGTGTAAAAGGACTAGATCTTAACCAGTTATAAAAAGATCAGTCTTTTTTAACCCTTCCCCATCCTCCACCCATAAAAAAAAGGTCAAGTTTAACTGATCATTGGTAAAAAAAATCTATGACAAAATCCAAACCAACGATCATAACCAATCCTTTTGGGATTTAAAAAATAACAAATATGTATATAAAAGAATGAAATGGATAATTATTTTAAGAAAATACTTCGAACTTCCATTTAGTTGTAAACTAACTAATCGTAGAAAATAAAAATTAGTTAAATTATTTTAAATTAATTAATTCTTTTGATGTCTTCGTTTTTTTAATCGTTTTGAGTATTTTTCATATTCTTCATTGATTTTAGACTTTTTAAGTGATCAAATTGAACAATGTTTAGATATAAAACCTACGGTACTCTTTCTAATAGACCTCCACTCTATTTATGGTGCATTTTGGATTTAAAGTCGAGGCACATAAAGAAACGGGAGACGTATCCTTAAAAAAATTTATAATTTTTTCTTGTTTTAATTTTACTATTGATCGACTACAAACGATTGTTCTGGTATTTTTTTAATTTTTTTGCATTGATTCGTTTTGTGGGTTTTGCTCAGGGTTTTTTGGGCTTTAATTGGGCCTTGACCAGATTGATTTAAGGCTTTATCCTAGGTTCTTTTAACCGGTTAAGGATCAATCAAATGTTCAAAATTTAGGACTAACACGGGCCTTCACCTATAACCGGTCCCATTAGTCGGGCCTTTTTCTAGCCGGTCTCTTTTAGAACCGGTCATCTGTACTTACCGGTCCAAAATCAGTTAACCAGTTCTTTTGACATCTGGAGTTTAGGTTAATTAGATTTTTGTTTTGATTTTATTGAATGATATTTTATATGATTTGCATTATGTTAAATCAAAAATGTTAATAAATTGATTAATCATTTCTCATTTAGCTAAGAAATAAAGTTCGGCTCCTAAAACTATTATATTTTGTCTTGTTTTACAAATAAACCCGTTCTTACAAAAGAAAACTAAACAAATAAATTTAAACTCCTATAAATATGATTTTTTTGCATTTATCGATTTATCATAGAATACCATTACAACTCATTTTTACTTAGGGGTTGTTTATTAAACGCTTACCGGTAAAATTCAACACTATCACTTACTTACCGGGTAAGATTTTAGTCCACCAAGACGATATCGTATGCAACAATTTTCCCGGTAAACGCTAACCATGCTAAAAGTCTTCACTCTCACTTACCGGATAAGACTCCCGGTCCTTGCCTTAGCTCTTACCAGATAAGATTCTTGGTCCATGTCATATTCATCCGGTAAGGTAATATGACTTGGTAAGTATTTAGTCGGATAAGCGTTCGATAAACAACCCCTTATACTAACAACAACAAGATGCATAATCTTACAAAATAAAAACATTTTTTCAATTCTTATTATACTGTTTAGTTAATTATTATTCGTAACATGGTTCTTTTTTGAAACCTAACTAATTTATCATAAATTTATATATATATATATATCATAATATATGAATATGGGCAGGTTCAAACGAGAAGCTAAACATTTTGCGATAAGGCGAGAAGTGTTTTTAATCATATATGATACACAAGCTTAATCACATATGATTAAATATGTTAATGTATATAGAGGGCCCAGGCCCATGTTAGTATAGGGCCCAAGCCCATTTTAGCTTTAGTATATATATATGTTGTATCATGTAGTTTAGGTTAAGTCAATTATTATTTTTCTTCTCGTATTGTACGTTTCTCTCTCAATCAATATATCGAGGTTACAAACCTTCAGTATATTCATCGTGTTCTTCAACCATATTATCTTCTAACAAAATACATGTTATATTGGCAATACATAGACGTTTAATCATATATGATTAAGCACACCCACAGGCCATGATATCATATATGATTAAACACTTCTCGTTTTCTCGCAAAATGTTTAACTTATCGCATAATCCTTCCTCTATATGACTATGTCTATAAATGTATATCATATAAATTTAAACTTAAGATGTGTATGAAAAATTGAAAATACATTGTAAAAATGGTTGATATTATATTAAATGATCAAAAGTAGATAATCAAACGTATTAATTTGGGGTGTTTGGACATAATTATGCTGTTTAAATTTTGTCATAATATAATATATTATTTTTTCTTTTAAATATTTAATAATAAAGTATGATAATTATTTCCCGCAAACCCGTACTCACATGACAGTGGGCGGACCCACACGTACGTCTTTACATCATAGTCAGTAAATGGGACGCTTGAACTGTTAACATAAGTGAATGTGAATCGGACATAATTATCGCCTACTCTTTGCCCCATATGAATTTAGTGTACACCCTACTGCCTCATCCCCAACCTACTCCTCTTCAATAATATTCTCAATTTGCAAATTAAGTCCCCCATATTTTATTAATTGTCAATATAAGCCCTTGTTCTTTTTTATTAAGCCTAAATTGCACAAGGAGTTGCTTTTAAGGATGGCCAAAAAAACTCGTATTTGAACTCGGTTGGATAGGGAAATTTTTGAGTTGCCTGGATTTATGAATCAGGGATTGGGTCGAGGATGGGGATACCCCTCGTCGTTGACCCTAAACCTAGCCCCTAGTATTAATGGTAAAATTTTTATGTATATATTATCAAGGTTGTGTTTCAGTGAGAATGAAAGTTATGTTGAAAATGATAAAAAGAGATATCCACTCTTTGATGTACATTCGAATGAGATGCACTGAGCTGAGATGCACCTTATCAATCCACGTATCAAACACCATTTGTGGGTAAGTTTGAGATTAAAAGTGATATATGATCTAGATCTCTTTTTACCTTCTCACCTTAACTCTTCTTCTCACATAATTTTTCGTCATATTATCATTGTTATTATCATGAGAAACCCATATAGCATATAAATTATATAAATAAATCTTTGATGATGTGAACATATAATGGTTTAAATTATTGGTATGCTTGTTTGTATATGGAAGAACTTTTGATAATATAAAAATGTGTATAAAATTTCAATTATTCAACATCGTAATTGATATATTTTGTTTTGAGTTAAATCTGTATGATGTTATCTAATACAAATACTTCAATTAAAATTTGGACATTAAAGTTGTAGCATCATATGTCATTTAAACGTAAATTTAAGATTCATATATACACACACATACACACTACGTAAAAAAATTATATTGTTTATACACTACAATAAAATCGGGTTTATATAACACCAAAAATATCTAGTGTTATAATAAACTGCTTTATAAGATTTAAATTAGGGGTGTAAATAGGTCAAGTTGGGTTCGGGTTCAACCCATTTATTAATTGGGTTGAAAATCTCAACTCAACCCAACCTGTTTAATTAAATGGGTTGAGATTTTCAACCTAACCCAACCTGTTGGGTTGATGGAATGGTAGCGGACTGACCTGTTTATGACTATCTCAACCCAACCTGTTAAATAAATGGGTTGAACCTGGGTTGACCCATTTAAATTTAAAATTGTAAATGAAATAAAAATGCTTAAACTACTTCATTCCACGACAAAGTCAAACAAATTGTTTGAAGTTTAATAAAACACAACCAAAAAGTAAAATAAATAGTTCAAAGTTTCCCACAACCACAAAGTTAAATAAATCATAGTTCCAAAAAAGTTTCTAAGTAACTCGACTTGCACTTTCATCGGCTCCAACTTCATTCTCGGTATTACTTTCCACTCGATCTTCCATCTTCTCTGTCATGATTGCTCCACATAACGCCTCAAGTTGCGATTCCATTTGTGCTATAGAAATAAATAAATTAATCAACTTAGTTATACAAAATAAATAGTTTTATATGATAATACGAAATATACAAATAATAAGTTAGAACAAACCTTCTCCATAAACCCAATCTCTTAGACAAATAATAGCCTCAACCGTAGAAGACTTCAACGAACTTCTATAAGCATCAAGAACCCTACCGCCAATGCTAAAAGCAGATTCATATGCCACGGTTGATATTGGGATAGCTAAGATGTCCCTAGCCATCCGAGCAAGAATTGGATACCAAATCTCATGAGTTCTCTAATAGTCCAAAATGTTTATATTCTTCACGCGAGGCGTGAGCTTCTCCTCTAAATAACATTCAAGCTCAGATTTAACGGCTTGAGAAGTCACCTTGGTTGAAAAGTCATCAAAGTCCTGATAGACAACAAACAATTAGGAGATAAATAGAATATGTATAAAAAACATTAAATATATAATATACCATCAAAAGTGAAGCAGAAGCTGCATCTAGCACATCTTGAGATTCTTCTTGAGAGTCCAACGAGCCATTCTTAGGTTGACCAACTTTGGATTTATTCAAATTTGACTCATCCACATACTCTTTAAACAATGAAAACAATTTCTCCTTTATTATTGCCAACTCGGATTTGTACCCCTCCCCGTAAGCTTTCTCATAACCCCACTCAACAAGCTGAAATTTATACCGTGGATCCAAAACAGCCGCAAATGTCATAACTATGCTAAAATTAGCCCAATATTTCTCAAATTTCACATACATCCAAGTAGCCATTTTTTGCATAAACATATCATGATTGTCTTTTTCTTTGTGTAACAACACTCTAACCGTCAAAACATTAGCAAAATACAGATTGGTAGTAGTATACTTAGACTCAGAAAAAGCACAAGTTACCTCGTAGAAGACCTTCAAGAACTTGAAAGTTCTTTCAATTTGTCCCCACTCCTCATTTGTTGGACAATGCAAATAATTAGCATCGGTTTTTTGCAAATGAATAAAAGATTTTTTAAAGTACAAAACCGACTCCAACATAATGTAAGTCGAGTTCCATCGAGTGGGAACATCTTGTTGCAAACCCCTTGAAGATTGTAGCTCTACATGTGCAACACTACTTAAAAACCTTTGCCGCCTAGCTTGAGAACCTCTAAAGTACTTGACACTATCTCTAACCTTTATAATAGCATCATCAACCTCTTTCAACCCATCCTGCACAATTAGGTTCATAATGTGTGCACAACATCTAACATGAAAATATGCACCTTGACAAACCAAATCAAGTTCATACTTCAAAAAGTCAACCATTGCATCATTAGAAGAAGCATTATCTAGAGTAATTGAAAACACTTTCTTTTGAATCCCCCAATCCTTCAAAAGACTAAATACATGATCAGTTAAAGCAAGACCAGTGTGAGGTGGAACCAAGAAACTAAAATTTAGAATCACTTTTTGCAAGTTCCAAGAATTGTCAATGAAATGGGCGGTCAAGGCCATATATCCATCAGTGGTTATTGATGTCCAACAATCAGAGGTCAAGCAAATCCTACCAGGAATACAACTTAAAGTATCGCTTATTTTCAACTTTTCCATCCTATGCATCTTCATAATATCATTTTTTTACGGTATTCCTTGAAACAACTTTCACCTCAGGATGTAAATAATTGAAACATTCAGCAAATTGAAAATGCAATTCATGTTTCACAACCGCACTAGCTAATAGCCCACGAAAAACATTAGAGTCAAAATCTGGGAGCCTACTAGTTAACGAACCTGAACCGCCACTACCATATTCCAACACCATCTGCCCAACATCCTTAAATCGACTTTTTTTTGCAAAATTTAAGATGGGGTTTCAAATTCCCCGTACCCATCCTAGTTTCAGCATTATAAACTTGACCACATTATTTACATTTACAATATAACTCACCATTTTCATCAGGGTCCATAAACTCAAAGTTATTCCAAACCTCAGATGTAAGTTTTCTGTGACGTTTGACATCCACACCACCTTTGTTATGCTTTAATTGGTTGATCGGTTTCTTCTCGTTGTTCTTTGATGGTGGTGGAGGAGATTGTAGATCATCTCCTTCCGAATTTTCAACTGTGTTACTCACTGAAATGGAATAAAAAAAGAAACATTATAAATGGACAGATTATATATCGAATAAAAACAGTAACATTATAAGTAGAAACATTGTAAACACAGTAACATTATAAACATAAACATTATAACAGAAACTTACTCATTGATCAAATAAAAAGTTAAAAACATAAATGGACAGATTATAAACAGTAACATTATAAACATAAACATTATAATTTATAATAGGAACTTACTCATTGGCTTTTGAAATTAAATTGTGATATTCCCTAGATTCTAGTTTACAATCAAAAACAATTAATCAAAACAAACAATTCAATTCAAATGAAAATTAGATAGATTATGTGTTGCGTCCCCAGAAAATATGAAACATTTTCTTTTTGAGAAGAAAATGAGTAGATGGTGGGGTTTTATCAAGAGTTGGCATGGGCTAGTTGCCTGTTTCAATAACGTTCACCAAAGGGTTGTGAAACGCTAGTAATGTGGCTGCCCGGCTCAGAAAGTAGTTGGTGCAGGGTTTAATATTCTTTTACTCTGTTCTCACACCCTCTTTCTTTTGATCAATAAGCTCACTACTAACCAAACTCTCCTTTACATTTTACCTCATCACACCCACACTCATTTCTTTTAGACTCCTCACACTCAATCTCTATGGATTAACTTCTTGGGTAGAAATCACTGGATAACGTGATTTCATAGAAGCTCATGTAAGTCCTAGCACAAAGAACCCATATAATCCTGTGAAAGCATAATGTTGCTCAAATGGTTTAACTTTATTAGTTAAAGCTCATATACAAATGTCAGATATGAATATGCTCAGAGATATAATCATGGAAATATGAGCATTTTTAAACATTGAAGTATTTTCAAACAAGTATATTGAATGAATGAACATGAATGCAAAAGGCTTGTTTGAAAATCTGACATTGTATGAAAAATGATCAGAAATGAATGATATAACAATCAAAGCTTAAGGTCAAGAATAATGGATATTGTCTATACGAAACAAAAATATAGACATTCTTGAAATGACGTTTCGAAATGAAATATCACTCAAAATTCTTTAAAGTACAAGCGGGGTGTCTTACCATCGAAATTATGTTTCAATATGAGACATGGTAAGAACAATTTGATCAAAAATTAAACCGATGTGTGTGAATACTTGAAAGTATGTAGAAAAGACAATACGTAAGTATTTATCTTTGGAAACACACGGTTTATTAATCATTGAAGCTCAAAAATGAAAAATGAAAACGTTTAAAATCACACTTCCAATTCATGAAATCTGTTTAAGAATCGAGAAGTGGTTTGAACATTTAAGAATATGTTTTCTATATCTGAAAGTTGTCTTTCTTTCAGATACATTTGAGATTAAGATAAGAAATTTACCGTTTCGCGCAATCTTAAATCTCATGAAGTCAAGCTGAAGTCATTAAGATATGATCGTGTCATCTTCTCTCAATCTGCATAAGTCTCAAAGTCTAGACAAAGCAACTTTATTCACAAAATTTATTCAAAACTAAAAGACATAAAGCAATAAAACGATTAATGTATGAGTTCTGGTTTGAAATAATCAGAAATCATAGTCTTACTCCTTTTAATATTATATGCTCCCCCTAAAATCATGCATCACAAAAATTTTGTCATTTAAGCAAAATGCAAAAATTAGTTATGCTCCCCCTCAAAATAATGTAGATCATCTAAAATCTTCTCTTACTCCCCCTGAGATCATGAGCAAACAATTAAAGTGCAGATATCATTCAAACATAATGATAAAGAAAATGATGAAAAATAACAATACGTAACTTTATTAGGTAACAACCGATTATGTCTTAAGATTTAACATACCAAGCTTAGAGACAATAAAATTAAATCTCTTTTCATCTAAGGGCTTGGTAAATAAATCTGCAAGTTGATAATCTGTTTTTACAAAGTAGAGTTCAATTGTTCCTTTTTCTACCTTATCTTTTATAAAATGATACCTGACATCAATGTGTTTGGTTTTCGTATGATGAACAGGATTAGCAGATATCGCGATTGCACTCTTCGAGTCACAATATATTGGAATTTTATCAAACTTGAATCCATAGTCTCGCAGTTGTGTTCGCATCCACAGAACTTGAGAGCAGCAACTGGCAGCAGCTACATACTCTGCTTCAGCAGTTGATGTGGAAACGCATAATTGTTTCTTTGATGCCCAGCTAACGAGCTTGTCTCCAAGAAATTGAATGTGACCTGAAGTGCTCTTTTTGTCCAACATGAAACCTGCATGATCTGCATCCGAATAGGCAGTCAGTTGAAAACCAGTATCCTTAGGATACCACAGACCAAAATATGCAGTCCCCTTCAGATACCTAAAAATCCTTTTGACAACAGCCAAATGGGATTCTTTAGGAGCAGCCTGATATCTAGAACATAAACATGTTGAAAACATAATATCTGGTCTACTAGATGTAAGATACATTAACGATCCTATCATACCTCTATAAGTTCTAACATCAACACTTTTACCCGAATGATCAGTGTTAATCTTAGTACCTGGTGCCATCGGGGTTCCAATTGGTTTACAATTTTCCATATTGAATTTCCGAATAATATCCAAAATGTACTTAGATTGGTTAATGAAAATCCCCATTGAAAACTGTTTAACTTGTAATCCGAGAAAGAAATTCATCTCTCCCATCATACTCATTTGAAAACGTGACACCATGAGGTTAGAAAAGTTTTTGCAATATTTAGGATTAGTAGAACCAATATTATATCATCAACATGTATTTGAATAAGGATGATATCGGCTTTTTCCTTTTTGATAAACAAAGTGGTATCAACCTTACCTTTATAAAAACCGGACTTGACCAAGAATTTAGATAAAACGTCATACCATGCTCGAGGAGCTTGTTTTAAACCATACAGGGCTTTGTCCAAGATGTATACATGATCTGGATTATCTGGATTGACGAACCCTTCTGGTTGAGACACGTATACTTCCTCTTTAAGAATGCCATTCAGAAAGGCTGTTTTCACATCCATCTGAAAGACTGTAAAATTCTTATGAGTTGCGTAGGCTAGAAACATGTGGATTGCCTCTACACGCGCTACTAGAGCATACGTCTCATCGTAGTCTATGCCTTCCTCTTGTCGGTAACCTTTGGCAACAAGTCTAGCTTTGTTCCTTATGACGATATCATCTTCATCCTTCTTGTTTTTGAAAACCCATTTAGTGCCAATCACGGATTTACCTTCCGGTTTTGGAACTAATCTCCAGACCTTCAGGGCTTCAAACTGATTTAACTCATCTTACATGGCAGATACCCAGTCCGAATCAGCAAGAGCCTCTGATACTCGCGTGGGCTCAATCTTACTAAGGAATGAGTCATGCATACATTGATTAAGAGTCGTTGACCTCGTTTGTACAGGCTTGTTGAGATCTCCAATTACTTGATGTAATGGATACTCTTTGGTCCAGCGATGCTCATGAGGTAGTGGATTAGATACTGATTGAACATGATTATCATATTGAAATCCACTATCAGGCTCTTCAGTTTGAATAATAGAAGGGGGATTTGCATTTAAAATTTTAGGTGCAGAAGCATTAGTTGGAACAACAAACTCTGGCTGTTGAGTAGACAATGTATTACACCCAACTGAAACAGTTACTTATGGATCATCAGTTACTTGTGTATCTTCAACTGTAGGAGTATTCAATGGAACATGAGTTTTTGACTGAACGGGGGATACAGGTTTAGTTATAACTTCTGAAGTGACTGGATGATTGCAACTTGTGTCTTCATACCTGTCAGTCACAGCAGATTTAGGCAAATTAGATCCTAGAAACTCATCATAAAAGAATTCAAATAACAAATCTAAATCAGATAAATGTGAAATAGAAGTAGAAGCGTTATTCGAATTATTGGCTGTAGAAACAGGTTCTGGACTGATCTGCCCAGAAGCTAATACTCCAGTGATCACGGGTTCTAAACTGAGTTGTTCAGAAGCCATTTCTTCATCGAATGTTACATTAACGCTCTCGACGACTGTCTTTGACTTCTTCAGATAAACACGATATGCTGCCGATGTTGAAGAATAACCAATGAAGATACCCTCGTCCGCCTTAGCACTGAATTTATTCAGACTATCTCTGTCGTTAAGCACAAACCACTTACACCCAAATATGTGAAAATACTTGATTGTTGGTGTTCTGTTGTTGATCAACTCATATGGAGTCTTTTGAAAACGGCGGTGTATCATGGATCGATTTTGAATATGACATGCAGTTGACACAACTTCTGCCCACAGAAATAGAGGTAAGTCCGATTGGCTAAGCATAGTACGAGCGGCCTCGACTAGCGTTCGATTTCGCCTTTCGACTACTCCATTCTGTTCAGGTGTACATGCAGCAGAGTATTAATGTGATATCCCGACCGATTCGAGATATTCTTCAACAATCTTGTTTTTGAACTCTGTGTCGTTGTCCGTTCGAAGAAACTTGACTTGTCTTTGCATATTCACCTGGGTCATCTTTAAGAAAGTAATGAGAACTTCGGGTGTCTCATCTTTTGATCGAAGAAATTTGACCCACGTGTATCTTGAGTAATCATCCACAATAACCAATACGTATTTCTTTCCACCCAAGCTTTGTGTTCTTATCGGACCACATAAATCCATATGCAACAACTCTAATGGAGAACTGGTGCTTGGTTCAGGCTTCGGTTTATGAGTGGCTCTCTTCATCTTACCCTTTTCACATGCAGCACATAAGTGTTCTTTCTCGTATTTCAGCTCAGGAAGTCCTTTTACCAATTTCCCACTAACCAGCTTGTTGATATAACGAAAGTTCAGGTGTGATAAACGTCTGTGCCAGAGCCAACTTTGCTGCATTGAAGCTTTTGTCATTAAGCAAACTTGATTGTCAATCTGAACTTTGGACAGGTTGATGGTATAGAGGTTTGTCTTGCGATGTCCACCTAAGAGTTCTGTGCTGTCTTCAGTACGAACCGAGGAACTCTTAGATTTGAAGTTGACCTCTAACCCTTTATCGCATAATTGATCAATGCTAAACAGGTTGTGCCCTAAGCCTTCGACATAACTCACCTTACTGATCGTTATGTTGTCTTGAATGATGTCACCATATCCTAAGATTGGTGAAAGCTGATCGTTTCCAAATCTGACATTTCTACTGAATTTCTCTATATAATTAGACAATAAAGGTTTTTGCCCAGTCATATGCTTGGAACATCCACTGTCCAAGTACCACATATGTCGGGCCTGCAAGAGAAATCAGGAAACAATAACTTTAGGTACCCATTTAAAAACGGGTCCTAACAGATTAGCACAAGATTTTGGTATCCATTTGAAAATGGACCCTCTGTCCTTTTGAAAACCTTTAAAAATATTTGATCTCGAAGAATAAACATGATAAGATCCATACCAATAAGAAGAATTATGAGAATAAGCAAAATCAGTTCTCCGATAATTATAATGAGATGTAGTAGTAATAGGAGATAATTGAATCAACTGTTTTATTGAATAACGCTTGTAAGAAGTTACAAGGTTTTGTTGATGAGAAGCATATTGACCAACTACATATGAATCACTACTAACAGATCTAGTACAAGAATTATCAGAAACTGATCCAGCTATCTCATCATCCTTCCGTTTTGGTCGCCATTCTGTTTGAGCTTTCGACTTTTTCTTGCTTATATCTGAAACACAAAATGTAGATTTATTAGGAAAAGCAGATTTCTGAGACTGAGTTTTCTTTTGTGTACCAGTGTATTTCTGTTTCTGTAATCGCTGTTTCTTATGTTTCTTACCTTGAGAATAATAATCAGCAGTTACAGAAACTGATTCACCAACCTTAGTTGATGATTCATCGGTTTTAAGAATACTTGGTAACACTTTTCCATTTATAAGACAAGTAGAATGATCAGGAAGAGAAGCATTGAAGTCAAACATATCAATTTCTTCTATGCACCCACCATCAGAGTTTAAAAAATCATTTGCAGACGCAAATAAGTCATCAAAGTTATCAGTTGAAGTTTGAGGTGCCTTTGAAACTGTAGAACACTTTGTAGATTTAGATCTAAAAACAGTGTTCTTTAAAACTGTAGAAAACACACTTTGTTCAATATCTACGAAAAGTTTTTCATCAGATAAAACATTTTCAAGCTCAATTATTTTGCTTTCAAAAATGAGTGGAGGAACATAAACCTTTGCAATTGCAGGTTTTGCCTTCATCTCAGAAACAGAATAACTAGCAAAATAATCGTTTGAAAGAACTTTTGGTGTTTCTGAAAGATAACTATCATTTAACTTTGCATAGTTAAATGGTAGTTGCATTTTCTTTACATTCTTTCTATTTTCAGTTTCTTTGGCCTCATCTTCTTCTGATAATTTGGTAACAAATTTGGGTTTTAAATGAGTATGTTTACCAGCACAAGCAAGAAAATCAAAATTATAAAGTGCCGATTGTTTTCTGATGGCTTTCTTTAAGTAATGGGGGTTTTGAAAACCAAGTCCCCATTTTTCCTTAACATCAGCCTCTTCGTTAGGTGCATTCAGAAAAATGGTTTGATCTGTTTGGCCTCTTGCATAGAGTTTAGCTTCCAGACCATTTACCTTCTTATTCAAAAGCTTGTTCTCAACCTGCAGTTTATGAACAGTTAGTGCAAATTCTTTCTTCTCAAACTCATACTTAGAAATTTCAACTTCAAAATCTGAAATCTTCTTTTCAAAACAATCTACTTGAAGTTTAGAATCAAAAGCAGACTTGCCTAAAGAATCAATTAGGTCTTTGTTCCCAATAACAGACTTATTGAGTTCAAAGATCTTATTGTTTCTTTTAACAACTCTGTCTTTTTCTTTCTTCAGTTTTACTTGAAGATCATTAAGCTCAACCATCATAGCTTCCATTTTGGTTATAAAATCTTTTTCAGTTAAGTTTAATACCTCATCAGCTGTCTCGTCATCTGACTCATCATACTTCACTTCTTTTCCCATTAGACAGAGATGAGCAACTTCTTCTTTCTCTTCTTCTTCATCATCTGAATGATCCAACCAAAATTCGTCCTCGGCCATTAAAGTTATGCCCGCTTCTTGCTGTTTAGCCAGTAGCAATTTGTTCTGATAGTACTGAGAATTACAAACTTTTGGCTTTCTACAATCTTTTGCAAAATGTCCAATCTTGCCACAGTTGTAGCATTTGACTGGATCACTTGCTGGCTTTTCGGCAACAATGTAATCATTCACGAACTTCTTCCTTTCATCAGGTTTCTTCTCAACATATCTGTTTTCTTCATATCTCTTTCCTTCCACCCTCTCTCGGTGCTCATGATTCTTTGAACTTGATGAAGAATACCATTGATAATTTGATCCCGGCTTCTTGTAGAATTTCTTTTGAAAGGCACGGGTCAGTAACATCATGGCTTGTTTCATACTTTCTCCATCATCACCATCTGATTCAGATTCTGACTCAGAACTCGTATAAGCACTTTCTTCTTTTTCTTCTTCTCTGCCTTTTATTTCTTTTCTTTCTTCTTCTCTCCAACAACCAAAGCAATCAGATCAGGAACCTTTTCAGCCTTCTTCTTTTCAACTATTTTCTCCTCAACATCTTCTTCATTCTGTCGTAAAGTCTCATAGACTTCGTGAAGAGGTATGTCATTCAAGTCTTTCATCTGCTTCATCCTACGTGTATGTTTCTTTCATTCAGGTCGTAGGATACTCAGGAATTTGACATTGTTTTCCAACTGCTTCTTTATCACTTTGTTCTTCGTCAGTTCATTCAGAAGCAAAGTAAACCGTTCATAAGTATCTTTCAAACTCTCATTCTCTTTGGCTTTGAATTCCTCGTAGCTATTGATGCAGTTAGCCACTTTCATCTGATTCTCGACCTTGGATCCCATCATCATCTTTTGCAATTGATCCCACATCCTCTTAGCATCATCCTTGTAGCTATCAATCTTGATATAAATCTCATTAGGAATGCTTTGAAGTAGAAGAGATCTTGCTTGCTTGTCTGCTTTATATCGACTTTTCTGTTCTTCAGAGTACTGAGATAAATCCACTTTAACTGGTTTTGTCTTTTGTTCTCTTTCTTCATCACCATGTCCACTATCAGATGAATCATCATCAACAGGTACTTGAACTATGATTGGTGCCATAGGACCTTCTGTAATTGACAAAAGAATATTCTCTCCATTTGTGTGCCGGTCCACGAAATCAAGGAATTTGTCCTTCCATTGTTCATACTCTCCTTTAAACAGTACAGGAGGCTTGACATCAGTGCCAATGGAAAGTGCATCTTTGGAAGTCATCTTGATAAAACCTGTTTGAAAAATATATGCAATAAGAAACTAGAAATGATCGTTAGTCCAAATATGAAATCAAGAAAATACAGAAAAACTTGAAATATAAAAACAGAAATTTTGATCACAAAAAGAAATATGTCCCCCTCCGCAAACTTAGCACGGGGGTCCCGCTACCCGGTTAGCGGGTGGGGTCAAGGGGCAACGCCCCTAGAGAAAATTTTTTCACTTTTAAAAGGCATATTACAGTTTTGAAAATTTTGACTAAGTACAGAAACTCGCAAGTCACTGTTAAAGCTTAAAACTCGCAGACGCTGAAACTCGCAAACCACTATTCAAAGTGAAACTCGCAGATCAAAAGAACTCGCTGAAACTCGCAGATAGCAGCGTGCACGTTTCCTGAACTCGCAAGTGCCTACTTGCGCGTTTTGAACAAACTCGCAGATCAACCAAACTCGCAGATCGAACAAACAATTCAAATACAACTTCCTCTCTCTAGAACTCTCTCTTTCTCTCTCTACAGATTTTCTCTCAATCGTATTTCTCAAAATAAGCTTCCTACTTTTAAAAAAAGAAAATACAAGGTATTTATACCTACATCTAAAATACAAGGAAAAACAAATACAAATACAATACTTTGATTTTTTTATTACAAATAGACTTTGACTTTAATGAGAGTTGACTTTCTCAGCTTTGACTTTCTTGAACGTTGACCTTCAGTGTTCTTGATCTTGTATCCAACAGATTTATGCTCTAACAATCTCCCCCTTTGGATTCAAGATCACTGTTTCAAAATCTAGCAATTCAGTCTTCACTTTAAGCTCTGTCAGTACAATCTCCCCTTTTTCTTTGACGGTATTCTTTCCAAAACTTTCTTCAAACGATTAACAATCTCCCCAAAACTTTCACAATAATACTTTCAGACTTTGGAAATTGTTCAATGTTCAATGTTCACTGTTATAGATTGTAGATTATAGACCTCTCACCTGTATATAAATGGATATATTATAAATTTAGTTAAGATTTAATCAATACTAGTAATATATAAATGGACAGATAACATATTGTAGAAGTTTACCATGAACTAGAGTCGTCTGGAACAATGAAACTGTGGAACTGAGGTTGGGAACTCGTCGTGGACTCGTCGAACAGATTCTGGAACTCGTCTCGTGGAACAATGGAAGTCTCGATTATGGAACTCGTCGTGGACGTGTCGAACAGATTACAAAGGGAGAGGAGTGAGGACTCTGGACTTCGGCGTATGAGGAGTGACAGGAGTCGCCGTTAACAAAGGGAGAGGAGAGGCCGATCGGCGGAAGTGTCAACCGTACAGAGCCGAGAGGGAGGAGACTTCAAAGTTCAGACTTGAGAGGAAATGGGGAAGAAAGCGGCGCCTAATCCTATTTTCTTTTAGGGTTTCTTTCAAATTTCAATTTTAAGTTTTTAACTTTAAAATTTTAATATTGAAATTATATTATATAAATTATATTTATTAATAACTAAAAAAAATTATTAGGTAATATTATAAATGGGTTAGAAATAGGTTATAAATGGGTTAGTAACATGTTGTAAATGAGTTAGAAACATATTGTAAATGGGTCGAAATCAAGTTGTAAATGAGTCGAAATCAGGTTGAAAATTTCAACCCAATCCAGACCCAATTAATAAATGGGTTAGACGGGTTGACCCATTTAACTTAAATGGGTTGAAATTCTCAACCCAATATGCTACTATTGGGTTAGGTTCGGGTTGGGTTGGCGGGTTGAGTCACTTTTTGCCACCCCTAATTTATATTTATAGGACCAAACAATAACATGTCTTATATACAAGCTTTGCAATGAGTTTATAGAACGATCTTGGGCGTTCATACAAATTTTCTAGAGCACTATTGAAACAATGCATCTTAATATTTCTTTTATATGACAATATTTGAAAAAGCCTCTTATAAAAACAAATGTCCTATAAAAACAACTTTATAAGATACTTCTCAAAAGTATCATGTAAAAAACTAATACAACATTTTATTTTAAAACTGTAACAAAAAACTTGTTACAACACTCAAAACGTTTTATATACTTATTGCAACTCTTTTACTTAGAACACACATTTGTGTGGTCCTATAAACTTAAGTCCAACAAAACAGTCTATTAAGATACTAAGATTTTTTGGCGTCTCATAAATCGATTTCGTTGTAGTTAGATGGGAAAAAAAGTTCACGATTCCCCTATGGGGTTCCTTGTTCCCAGCCAGATGGGAATGAGAATGTAATGTCATTTCTCGACGAGAATGGGAACCAAGGATGTGGATGGAGATCGAGGTCCCTCATACTCGGAATCTCGTTGCCATCTCTAGCTACTTGATACATACTCAATAAGTTGATGTCTAATAAATAAGTAGTCAAAATAATTAAGTGTGTATACTTAGCTAGTTTGCATTCACAATCTCAAATTGGAAGAAAAACCTTCTTAATTTTCCACATTAGGGCCATCTCCAAAGGGCATTCCAAATGATACGCCAAATTGCTTTGGTGGACATCCATTTTTACACTATTTTTGGTATTATAAATTGTAAAAATATAAAATTTGTTATAACATTATTCATATATTTGATGTTTTTTCTACAATTTTTTCTTTCATTTCTAAGATGTATGTATATTTACTTTAAGTTTATATTTTTAGCAATTTTATGTATTAGGTAGGTGTTCAAACGAGAACACCCCTGTTTTGCAAAAATGCAAGAACAGTTCTGAGTCTCCAACCTACTTAACACATGATTAAAATTATCATAATAAATATAAAGCATTGAAGGTAATAATGTAATTATGTATTTTTATATTATTTTAATTAATTAGATTTATCCCATAATTTTCGATCAATAATGATTCTAATATCTGATTGTTAATTGAAAACAGTGATAGAATGACTGTGATAAACATGTGATAAATTGAAAACAATGATACAATATGTAAACCTATTTACTCAAAAAATTTTGCTACGAGTCACTGTGATTCTAAAACCCATTGCTTCTATTGTTATCAAAGTAATGGGGTTTAGAATCACTGTGGTAAGTAACAGAATCATTGTGAAAAAACAGTCTCAATAGCCAAAAATCAATGACAAGAGTCAAAACTGTTTTTTGAGTTATGGGTTTAAAAAAACAGGTGTACAATACGCCATTGTTGCAAAAACTAGCCAATATAATTGTATGATACACTATCAAAGTTAATGACCACTCGAGTTTACCCTAATTGTGTGATAATGAAATTGTGATAAATGTGTGATAGAGTAATGATTTCTCGATTTTCCTTATGATAATCACACTGTGATAAATCTTGTGATGGCCAAACACGGTAATGATTTCTTGATTTTACAATATTGTGTGTAATATTGACATTGTGATAATCTTGTGATGAAGAAGGGGAATCGTTGTATGTTAAATACGTTCACATATGAATTATGTTCATAACGGAAATATGTTTTATAACTTAAATATGTTCATATGGATATCGAACAGTGTTCACATATGAAATATGTTCATACTGAAATATGTCCTTATTTAAAATGCATGAAAATAAGGATTAGATTATGAATATTCTTTAACCGACTAAGGTGGCATTTGTTTTTTAAGAGGTCCAAAGTCTGAAGTCTTATTTCACTTCTGATTAATAAGATGTGGTTCTTTAAGAGGTTGTAAGATATTAGGTTACCTTTTCTAATTTCAGACGTATTTCAGACTTAAGAGCCTCTGAAGTCTGAAAAAAAAAAAACAGTTTGAATGTTAAAACATTTGACTGATTCAGACTTTAGAGGTAATAAGAGGTTTTATGAAAAAAAAAACAACCCCTAAAATTAAAAAAAAATAAAATAAACAAAAGTACAATAATGCCCCTAATCACTTAATTAACCGCGTGAAACATGTAACAACCCAAAACTTAAATCAACCATAATATAAAATAATGCCAAAACAGCCCTAAAATCTACAAGTCAAACATCTCAAAACAACTTAAATGTTTGCAACGACAACACATCCACAACTGAGAATTTAAAGATATACATTAAGTCTGGAAACTCTAACCAATAAACGACAATCTTCACTCTATCCTCTAATCTCCGAGCTCACATCTTCCCCTTCCCCTTGCGCGAGCCTTCACTAATACGCTTATCTGAAGATGGTTTTCATTTTTATAAAAGTGATGGTTAGACCGAAGGTTGTAACACCCGGAATTTCTCGGTATATTATTTGTCGTTTTACCTTTCCTTTGTTTGAGGAACTCCGTCGAATTTAGTTTATTCTAGACTCCCTTATGACTCCTAGCCGAAAAATGGAATCAAACGAGAAAAGAACCAAATTCTGACCCTCGGTATAGGTGGGGCGAGAGTGCCCGACGACTATGCCCCGTGGCATAGTCGCGTGTCACAATCGTTGGCCTTCACTGCTCTCAGTACGAGTTGAGCGATTGCGCCCGACGATAGTGCCAGAGTCACAATCGTTGTGTCACAATCGTGAGAATGGTACCGCGAGCTCCTTTCTTCGAGCGACGGTGCCTCACGACTATGCTCATGGCATAGTCGCACATCAGGCCAAGGACTTTAAAAGGAGACCAAGTTGGGTTTTTGGTAGATTGGGTCTTCTAGGGTTTGAGTTGGACAATTTTCTCTCCACATTTAAGGTTTTCAACCACCATCATTTCCCTCTTTCTTCATTTATTGTAACACCCGGGATTTTCGGTAAAAAAAATTGTGCATTTGGAAAGGTATACCCATCCTTGAAAGTGATGTTTAGATAAATGATGTGTAACACCCGTGTTTTCGGGTAGATTTTTCCTTTTTTTCTGTGAGGTTCTAGGATTTAAACGTTTGTTTGTTAATGCCTCATTCTTCGTTATTGAGCTTTGAAACTTGGTTAATGTAACAACCTGAACATTTATATATATAAAAATATAACATTTCTATCTAAAATACTACCCCAGGCTTACATTTCAGATTACAAGGTTTACCACTATTTCTTATTACACAACTGAGTTCAAAAAGTAAACTATTGCAGGAAGTCTTCTATCTCCTGGAAATAGCTCACATCTTCTCCTTACCCTTATCTGTACCTGCTATCTTGCGATAACCTGAAAGAGGATTATAATTTTGAAATAGCGAGGGTTAGACCAATGGTCTAGTGAGTCCCCTCCAATCACTACTGCAACAGTTCAAATATTAATTAAAACATTTAAACAAAACTTTATATCTCAAAACATAAGCTGCTTTTTTAATCAAACTTTAAAACACTTTATGCTACGCAGGCATAACTCAATCTACTGGCCATCACTGACCACTTTTTACGCTTCGCAAGCGTACCTTAAGCTACTGACCAACATTTCCGTCAAAGACGGTGTGTCTGTCTCGCACTGCCTTATTTTAGGGACACACCCTAATGGCATAAACGGGCCACACTCCCCGGTACGAGCAGGCGGGTCACACTTCCCGACTTAGGTCAGACTTCTGACTCAAATGTATGCATACACCTAGTCCTGACTGTATATAAAACAAGTTTATATAAACTGAGCATAAACATGCCAAACTGATTAAATCAATCTTTTGCAATAACTTTGCATACTTTCAATACTATAAATGCGCAGTTTATAAAACTCACATTTATCAATTAACTGCTCAAATCATAAAAGATTTAGTTTGAAAAACTCACCTCTGATTCTTCTGGATTAAACTCTGACTTCTACTGATTAACACCACCTACGATGGTATTAAAACAAAGGTAAGCTAACTCGCTATTAATACTTTTTCTTTCTAAAAACTCATCAAAACTTCTTAGGACCGATTAACAAAATACCTGTTGAACCACTATACCGGTCGAACCAATATACCGGTCCTTACAACCTATCGGTCAAACAACATACCGCTTCTTTACAACCTACCGGTCAAACAACATACCGGTTCTTTACAACCTACCGGTCAAACAACATACCTGTCCTTTCACTTTATCGGTCGAATACAACTACTGGTCCTTTACACTTTATCGGTCGAATACAACTACCGGTCCTTTACACTTTACCGGTCGACCGATACACATCATCTTCCCGGTCGAGTTCATACTTGAGTCAGCGACTAACAGTTCGAACCCAGAAAACTTTTTGATCATTAAATCGATCAAATACACGATTAAAATCTTGATTAACAAGACTATTTACCGACTATAACATGCAGATAGAAGTATTAAGCTAAAAACATACCTCTATTTGACCAAAAACGATCGATCCTTCAAGACCTCTTTCTCTTTTCTCTGCCTTCTTGCTCTGAGTTCTCTTTCTTTCTAAGTCGGTCTCCAAAATCAATTCAGTATGAGATATGAAACAATTATCTGATACTTAGGTTATATATAACCAATGTTTCAATAAACCCCCTTGAATTTTGGGTCTCGCTTAACTTTTCACCCAACTTCCAAAATTAATAAAAATTTCGGATTCGGATATTACAATCTTCCCCCCTTAAGAGAATTCCGTCCCCGGAATTCTATCGCTAAACAAATGGGGATACTGAGATTTCATATCTGCTTCTACTTCCTACGTGGACTCTTGTCCTTGGTGAAATTTCCACTGAACTTTCACTAAACGAATCTCCTTGTTCCTCAACTTCTTTATTTTGAGGTCCGTAATCGCTACGGGCTCCTCAATATAACTTAATTTTTCATCTACTTGAATATCTTCTAAAGGAACGACTACATCTGCTTCTGCCAAACACTTCTTCAGGTTTGACACATGAAATGTGGAATGAATCCCACTCAAACTTTCTGGTAGATCAAGTTCGTAAGCCACTTCACCAACACGTCTCGTGATGATAAATGGTCCAACAAACCTTGGTCTTAAATTTCCTTTCTTTCCAAATCTAATTACCCCTTTCCAGGGCGAAACTTTCAACATTACCCTGTCTCCTATCTGAAACTCTATCGGTTTCCTTCGTTTATCAGCATACATTTTCTGACGATCTTGAGCACTCTTTAATCTTGCTCGAATCTGGTCGACTTTATCAGCTGTCACTTGCACAATTTCTGGTCTTGCTAGCTGTCTTTCACCCACTTCATTCCAACATAAAGGTGTTCTACATTTACGACCATACAAAGCTTCGAACGGGGCTGCTTGTATGCTAGCACGATAACTATTGTTGTAGGAAAATTCAATCAACGGCAAATGAATTTCCCACGAACCTTTGAAATCGATAAAACATGCACGAAGCATATCTTCCAATGTCTGAATAGTTCTCTCACTCTGACCATCCGTTTGCGGATGATAGGTCGTTCTCAACTTAAGTTGAGAGCCTAATTCCCTTTGTAAACTTCTCCAGAAAGTTGATGTAAAATGAGCATCTCTGTCTGACACAATGGACGACGATACTCCATGTCTGGTTACTATCTCGTCGATATACAATCGAGCCAATTTCTCTAATGAGTATGTCTCCTTAATCGGTAGGAAATTAGCTGACTTTGTGAGTATATCCACTATCACCCAAATAGCATGATGCCCCTTAGGTGATCGCGGTAACCCAGTAACAAGATCCACAGTAATCTCATCCCACTTCCAAACTGGAATTTCTAACGACTGAAGCTCCCCATAAGGTCTCTGATGCTCAGCTTTAACTTTTAAACATGTTAGACATCGTTCAACGAAATGAGCAATATCTTTCTTTAAACCTGGCCACCAATAGCTTTGTTTCAGATCTCTATACATCTTGTTGGTTCCCGGATGTACTGAATAACGGGATCTATGTGCTTCTTCCAACACTTTCTGCCGCAAATCTCCTGCTTTTGGAATCCATACTCTCTTATTGAAACAGTTTACTCCGCGATTGTCAACTACTAACGAGTTAACAATTCCAACTATTCTTTCACTTTTCAAATTTTCTTTTGACACTGCTTCTTCTTGATACTTTATAACTTCTTCTAAGAAATTAGAAACAACATCAATTCGAAATGCTACAACTTCTGTTATTTCTCCATGTTCCTTACGACTAAGAGCATCTGCTACCACATTAGCATTGCCTGGATGGTACATAATATCACAGTCATAATCGCTTAACAGCTCCATCCACCTACATTGCCTCATATTAAGCTCCTTCTGATTGAAAAGATATTGAAGGCTCTTGTGATCCGTGTAAATCTGACACTTGATCCCATACAAGTAATGCCTACAAATTTTCAAAGCAAAAACTACAGCTGCCAACTCTAAATCATGCGTTGGGTAATTCTTTTCATGTTCTTTCAGCTGTCGAGATGCATAAGCAATCACCTTGCCTTCTTTCATTAACACACATCCCATACCCAACTTTGAAGCATCGCTATAAATTACGAATCCTTCCGTTCCATTGGGTAGAGACAAAACAGGAGCACTACTTAAACTTTCTTTCAATTTACCAAAAGCTTCTTTCTGAGCCTCTGCCCATACAAACTTGACATTCTTTCTAGTTAATGTTGTTAGTGGCGTAGCTATCCTTGAAAAGTCCTGGATGAACTTTCTATAATAACCAGCCAATCCAAGAAAACTTCTTACTTCAGATGGTGTTTTCGGTGCTTCCTACCCTTTAATGGCTTCAATCTTAGCTGGATCAACTTTAATCCCCTCTTTTGACACCACGTGCCCTAAAAACTGAACTTCTTTCAACCAAAATTCACATTTTGAAAACTTGGCGTACAACTTCTCACGCTTAAGCAATTCTAAAATCGCTCTTAAATGAGTTTTATGATCTTCTTTGGAACGTGAATAGATCAGTATATCATCTATAAAGACGATGGCATACTTATCTAAAAACGGACTACACACTATATTCATCAGATCCATGAAAGTTGTTGGCGCATTGGTCAAACCAAATGGCATAACTAGAAACTCATAATGTTCGTACCTTGTACGAAATGCAGTCTTAGGAACATCCTCCTCCCTCACCTTCAACTGGTGATACCCAGATCGTAGATCTATTTTCGAAAAGTAACTCGCTCCTTGAAGTTGATCAAAAAGATCGTCAATTCTGGGAAGCGGATACTTATTTTTAATAGTCAACTTATTGACCTCACAATAGTCTATGCACATTCTCATAGACCCGTCTTTCTTCTTAACAAACAATATTGGCGCTCCCCAAGGTGAGGTACTAGGGCGAATAAACCCTTTGTCTAACAACTCCTGCAGTTGAGTCATCATTTCTTTCATCTCTGTCGGTGCCAGTCTATACGGTGCTCTTGCAATCGGCGTTGCTCCGGGTACTAAATCAATACGAAATTCCACTTGCCGATCAGGAGGCAAAGTGGTTAAGTCTTCCGGAAATACTTCTGGATATTCACTGACTATCAGAACTGACTCTAATCCCTTCTTTTCCTTCTTAGCATCTATTACATAAGCTAAGAACCCCACACACCCTTTTACTAAACATTTCTTAACCTTAATCATAGAAATCAAACATGACTTTCTATCCTTTCGATCTCCAAACACTACTATCTCTTCTTTTCTTGGCTGCTCTATACGAATCAATTTCTTATTGCATACTATATGAGCATCATTAGACGCCAACCAATCCATTCCCACAATAACATCAAATTCTCCCATACCCATTGGGTACAGTCGAAGTGGAAATGATTGTCCATCAATGACAATACTACTCCCATCATACACTTCCTCCACTAAGATTTGACTATTATCAGCCACTTCTACTTTCAATTCATGTTTAAGCTTCTTAGGTTTCTCAATCAATTTATGCTCAAAATTTGGAGACACAAATGAACGATTTGCGCCTGAATCAAACAATACTTTTGCATAATTTGAATCTATAAAGAAAGTACCTGTCACTACATCAGGTACCTCAGCCACTTCTTCTGCTGACATATTGAAAACTTAAACCCTCGCTTTAGCTGGTTCCGCCTTTTTCCCACTTCCCTTTTCTACATATCCTCCGACCGATCCCTTTTTCAACTGTAGACAATTGGTCCTGATATGATCAGGAGATCCACACTGATAACAAGACCTCAAATTTTGGCAATCCCGAGCCAAATGACCAATCTTCCCACATTTATAACAACCCTCTTGATCAATATTACATTCTCCTTTATGCCTTCAGTTACACTTACTACAGGGCTTACTTTCAAACTTATTGACAGAACACTGATCAAACTTTGCAGACTTAAACGGTTTGGAATCACGAACTGTTCCTTCCCACTTTCTTTTATCTCCACTTCTTTCAGTAGCTTGCCTATTCTTTTCTTTCTCTATCATTTCAGCTGCATTTACTGCCATTTGAAAAGTAGACGGTTCCTTATTCGAGACAAATTCCCGAATATCACTTCTTAATCCAAAGACGAAACGTTCTACTCGTCTTTCTTCATTAGGTACATAAATTCCTGCAAATCGAGACTTTTCAATAAACTTTGTGGCATATTCTCGAACTGACATTCCTTTCTGCTCTAAACCCAAAAACTCTTCTTCCAACTTTTTAACTGCCGCCAGAGGGCAGAAATGTGCTTTAAATCTTTTCACAAACTCACCCCAAACCATTTCTTTAGCTACAGTCGAACTTTGACCTCCGAATTCTACATCCCACCACATTACCGCTTCATCTTTCAGCATTGACAAGGCATAGACTACTTTATCTTCTTCCGCACACTTACTCATATCAAACGCTAGCTCCATACCTTTTACCCATCTTAACGCTATCACGGGATCACATTCCCCTTTATAATTAGGAGGCTTGGAAGCAGCAAACTCCTTAAAACTACATCCTTTCCCAGATACAGCTTTAACTGACACAATAGGACTTGACTGAGGGGGACTACCCATTCCAGTTACTGATGATTCTGCTACCTCAGTCACTACTTTATCTTCACTCTTTTCTTTACTTGAAGAAACCTCATTAGTACGCTGAACCAATAATGCGTTCAACGTTTCTTGTAACTTTCCCATTTCTGCAGTGAAGGTTTCTTGTGTGACAAAACCTTGCGTTCTACCTCCACCACGGTTTACTGTCTGTTTTCGACCCCTCACAGAAGCCGAACTTTCTTGATGAGAAGTTTCTTGCTCAACTCTTACCTCTACACTTTCATCTTGACGAATACCACGACTCGTCTTCCCACCTCGAGTTCCCATATTGGAAACTCTTGCCTGAGTAGCTGCTTTCTGAACTGTCTTACCTTTAGGTCGACCACGACTCTTTCTTTGGATAACAGTCGGATTGACAGCAGTCATTCGCTCCTCAGCAATGACTTCATTATCTGGTTCCATTTCAGGATTCAGCATAGACCTACTCCTTGTCACTCGTTCAGACATACTTCTGATAAGAAGAAACATAAGATATTCAATCTAACATGCTACACATTACGGCAGTTTAAGCACAAGCATGTACTTGTAAATTCACAATTACACTGGCCAGATGGAATTCCAAAATTACCTTACATGCTAGTCCTCACTACCTTAATGTTATGTTCTTACGGTCTTCCTACTACTCAGTTGTGCTTCTACTATCTCAGTTTAAGTCTAGGCCCATTTGGTCACCTAGATCCCTTAAACTAAGGCTCTGATACCAATTGTAACAACCTGAACATTTATATATATAAAAATATAACATTTCTGTCTAAAATATTGCCCCAGGCTTACATTTCAGATTACAAGGTTTACCACTATTTCTTATTACACAACTGAGTTCAAAAAGTAAACTATTGCATGAAGTCTTCTATCTCCTGGAAATAGCTCATATCTTCTCCTTACCCTTATTTGTACATGCTATCTTGCGATAACCTGAAAGACGATTTATAATTTTGAAATAGCGAGGTGTAACACCCTAAAAATAGGGATAACAAAAACTTTCCATAAATGGAGAAGTGGTAGAAAGTTTGCCATAGCGAGAGCCTCCCAAAAAGGGGAAATATACAAACAACCTGTTTAATCACAAATCTGTAATTTAACGGATAAATAAACGACAACCAACTAATCTAATTTCTACATCTAGAAAAGAGATTACAAAAGGGGTGTCATCTATAAACCCAAATCTTTCAAAACTAGTTCAAGTGCCAAAATCCCCAAGCTCTTGCCCAAAGCATCTAAACTTGTCTAGGAGCCGCACTGCTAACACCTGAGATATACATCGACACCAAACAAGTGTTAGGCCAAAAAGCCTAGTGAGTCGAACAATAATAAGCATGCATGAACCGTTACAATTCTTATCAGCAGTTAACCAGTGTTCAATATATGTGGAGTCATTAGGGGAGACCCAAAACACCAATCAATTCCACCCCAGAGTCGATGTACCTTGATGCCCTTAACAAGGCGCACCCCAAAGGCCCGGCACACCCGAAAATTCCACCTTATCCGAGTGACGGAGGTCTAAGCACATACCATTACGGTGGCGCCTACGACTACATCCTCCTTGTGTCCTTGACTTGGTTCGTCCAACATAATGCATATAGGAGATCCTTAGGTATATTTCAACCAAATATAATTCAATACCAACCATAGGTACAATATCACCCTCCCAATAGCATGAGTCCATCATAAGACTTAAATATCCACATAACCACGTTGTAGGTACAATAACACCAAGAGTGTATTCCGAATGGAAATCAGCATGTTATACCAAACATATATTCCTTAAGCATGTCAAATACCCATTGTGGGCACACATAATGTAAATCCCCAAATAATTACAAAACATAGAGTAAATCATGGGATGATACTTCATATACATATATCTCACATAATCTCATGGAAATACCATCAAATACTTAAACCCGTAAAGATGACCATTTTGAGCAAATATGTGATAATAACAACAATTAAACAAATATGATGTGTATCTAGTTTTAACAAAAGTTTAGTAAACTCACAATCTAGGTTTTATACCAAAACCTAGAAAATGGAAAACCCTAGAAGTTGGATAGAGAAGATGGAGACTTGTAGGGGAACTTGAGGAGAGTAAATGCAAGGTTCCAATATTCCAACCACCAATGTAGGTTGTATTTATGAGAGGTAGGGTTTGGTGAGGAAAGGGGCTGATTTAGTGAGCTCTAAAATCGCCAATGGAGAGGGAATGTAAGAACCAAATGGGAGAAAATCGGCCAAAGAAGGGTTTAAGGGTATGCAGGTCGATCGCGACTTGTGTTGTGACTTGGACCCGCGACATAAGTCGCCCGCTATCCCGACCAATTCGAACACCGTGAATCACGCGGCTATTGCCGCAACTATAACTCGCGCCTAAGTCGCGAGGTTCCTCAACCCCGAGACACCCTAGTGGACTACGCGGCTTGTGCCACGACTTCCACTCGCGACTAAGTCGCGAAACTCCCTGTTTACCAAACACAAGTCTAAAACTCCCAATTCGATATCGAGCAATTAATCACAGACTAAAATGGCAATTAAACACATACGTTCTACTTTGATAAACACATAAACGTAAGATTAACAAAACCTCAACTTACCTGAATTTACGGGTGTTACACGAGGGTTAGACCAATGGTCTAGTGAGTTCCCTCCAATCACTACTACAACAGTTCAAATATTAATTAAAACATTTAAACAAAACTTTATATCTCAAAACATAACTTGCTCTTTTAATCAAACTTTAAAACACTTTATGCTATGCAGGCATAACTCAATCTACTGGCCATCACTGACCACTTTTTACGCTTCGCAAGCGTACCTTAAGCTACTGACCAACATTTCCGTCAAAGACGGTGTGTCTGTCTCGCACTGCCTTATTTTAGGGACACACCCTAATGGCATAAACGGGCCACACTCCCCGGTACGAGCAGGCGGGTCACACTTCCCGACTTAGGTCAGACTTCTGACTCAAATGTATGCATACACCTAGTCCTGACTGTATATAAAACAAGTTTATATAAACTGAGCATAAACATGCCAAACTGATTAAATCAATCTTTTGCAATAATTTTGCATACTTTCAATACTATAAATGCGCAGTTTATAAAACTCACATTTATCAATTAACTGCTCAAATCATAAGAGATTTAGTTTGAAAAACTCACCTCTGATTCTTCTGGATTAAACTCTGACTTCTACTGATTAACACAACCTACGATGGTATTAAAACAAAGGTAAGCTAACTTGTAACTAACACTATTTCTTTCAAAAGACTCATCAATTGAAATCTATTGTTTTTAACCCAGTCAAAACCAAACTGATTAAAAACCTCTTAGACCGATAAAACTCACTCCTGGTCAAACACATGTCCGGTCGAACACTGTTACCGGTCGAACACATGTCCGGTCTAACACACCTTCGGTCAAGCAGACCTCCGGTCGATCCTTATCACCGGTCTTACATATAACCGGTCTTTACAACACTTCGGTCTTAACCACATCGGTCTAATACTACATCGGTCTTAAGCATATGACCGATGCATCATCTTCCGGTCTTATTTAAGAACAGAGTCGGTTTACACAGTTCTAAACCCAGAACTCTTTTGATCGATTAAATCGATCAAATACACGGTTAAAAGCTCGATTAACACGTCTATTTACCGACTATAACATGCAGATATAAGCATAAAGCTAAAAACATACCTCTTTTTGACAAACCGGACGATTCCTTCAAGAATCTCTTCTTCTTTCTCTCTTTCTTTCTCTCTGTTTTTCTCTTTTCACTCTTTCTAACATTCACATCAGTATGAGATGAAAATCTCAAAATCTGATATTTATGTTATGAAAAATGGAATTTTCAATAAACCCCCTAAACTTTGATTAACTTTACACTTTTTCCCTCAACTTCCAAAATTAACAAAATTTTCGAAACTGGGTATTATATCAAGTGCTACGGTAGTGTGCAGCATGACCTGTTCCAAAAAGATTTTCCAAAATACATTAGAATTAGCCCAAACAACCCATATAAATACTCAAATCAATATCCTAAGCTCCAAATTAAGAAAGTGGAAAATAATAACATAAATGACTCAAGGTTGGGATTATAAAGCGTACAATCTAATAAAAAAAAGGATATAAACCATGTGCTTAAGTACTTAAAAGTGAGTACTTATCATGTTCCACCGCGATCCTTGGAAACCGGGTCTCCCCCGTCACTGCAAGGTGTGTCTTGGACCGAGAGGTCGCTATGTAGACGTTGTTACAATTTATAAACTCTATTCTTGAAAGATTACTTATTGTTTCATTTAAACTATTTCTAAAGCATTGATATAAACTGTATGTTCTCACTAGGCGTTAAGCCTAACACTTTTTCTTAAATGGCAGTGTATAACAGGTTCCCTTAGCGGTGGGTCGTCCAAGGTTTGAGGGATTAGCGTGGGTGCTTGAGGCATTTTTGGGATGATAAATACGTTTGGAGTCATGGCGTGTAAAGGATTATAGTATTTTTGAGAATTTGGATTGACAACCAATATTATCTAGATGTAACTTGTTTAGATTAGTTTGTTGTCGATTTTATTATTCATTCACAGGTTTTTGTAAACGCTATTATACATTTACCCGGTTGGGTGGTTCACTCCAATTATAGACGTCATATTGTCGGATTTTCAAATTTTAAATTTACTCTAAATTTTAGGGTGTTACAAAGGTCTAGTGAGTTCTCTCGAGAATCAACATCACATCACAAGTATCATTCAAAATGAATTTTAAAAGTTTATAAATGATTCACACCTTCAAAGAAAACATCATGCACATGCATAACAGATGTAGATGACACATGTTTAAGCCACACACACCTGTGACAACGTGTTAGGCTCACACACGCTTTCAAATGAATCACATGAAACGAATTCATGCATTCCAAATGGGTCACACCTCTCATATAAGCCATCACATGCCCCACCCCACATTAATGCACACAATGGAATTTCCGCACATAACCCATCATACTTTATGCCAATACAAAACATGGATTTCAATAAACATCATGCGTATTCAAAGCTTGTACGTTGATAAAAGTAAGTTAGGAAAACTCACCTGTTGACCACACTTAATTTCACACTTGAAGCTACGAGTGTCCAAAACGGATAACTAAATTCCATGACATTCGAATGGTGTTAAACCACCTAAATACTTTCCAAAACCATCTATAACAATCCCTAAGACAAACCCTTAGTCGATACCTCCATCATAGCCTTGAGCGAGAAACAAAGCAAAAACCAGAATTGGCCAACAACACCTTGTGCGGCTTGGCCCGCGACTTTAGGCTGCGCTACAACCCGATCAAGTCGTTGGAATCAAACTCCAGGTCTGCAGGAACTTTCAGCCAACAACCCTCACAACCCCTTATGCCCAAATCTTCCCAAATCGATTTTAATCCCCTAAATCGAGGGAATCGATGTCCTAACCATTTTAATCAATATCTAAATATCAAAACATCAAATTGTCCATTGAAATCCATCCACTGAAGGACACTATTTTCTCAAAATCTTAAGAATGAAGAACTCTTGAAGAAATCACTAACAGTGGTGGTTTTTGCTCAAAACTTCAATGAAAACAAACCAATACTTAATCAAGCAATAACTCCTTAGAGTTTTTATCCCAAAATCATAACAAGAATGAAAAGCCTACAATACTTCAACCATAAAACCCACCACAACCATTGATGAGAAGAGATGAAGATGATTACCTTGAAAGAGATGAAATTTAGCCACTGAAATTGACTCCTTCCCAAGCCTTTATTGAAGAGTGCACAAAATCTCTCTCTCAAGCCTCCAATGCGTGAAATAGGGAAATGAGGAGGGTTTGAGGGTTTTGCCCTCTAGAACTGAGAAATGTCACAAACACACCCTCAACTTCTAATTTCCTCAAAAATAAGGATTTAGGTTATTACGAAACAACATGAAGGAAATAAAGCATTTGATTGGCTAATACTGGTTAACAAAGTTAATACTATTACTTGGTTAACAAATGATTGTGCCTTTAAAGACAAAGTTCTCTGTATCGCCAAAAAGGTGGTCTAAGGTTGTTACGATAACGATTGTTAACATGACATTTGTAAAGTCGTATGATTTTATTTAGAAAGTCATGTATATAAACTGTGTAAAAGTAATCTTGTCAGGTTGGTTAATAGTGTCGAAAACGTGTTTCTTTTCTTTTAATTATGATGAATATTTGTTAAATTTAAGTTCAACGATAATCAAAGATTTTATTTTAAAATCAAATATGATTTTATTTAGAAAATCATGTGTATAAACTGCGTAAAAGTAATCTTGCCAGGTTGGTTAATAATGTCGAGAACGTATTTCTTTTCTTTTAATTATGATGAATATTTGTTAAATTTAACTTCAACGATAATCAAATATTTTATTTTAAAATCAAAACAAATGTATACTTCTATAAAGCCAACATAGTTGATTTCTTGACAATTTTGATTTTTTTAATGCACATTATTTTAGAATCTCTCTTGATACCATAAAGATAATGGCCATCTTTAGGTTTATAATCTTATTACCAATCACCATTTTAAAAGGGATATTGCTAACTAAAATAAGAAAAAGTTCAATAAGGTTATGTTAATTTTGGAAATTTTATTACTGTAATTTAAAGTTAGAAGAATAAGTTTTTGTAATATTTGACGAATTTTATTATGATTTTTAGTTTTAAAAAGAATTAGTTTTTGACAAACAAGTAAAAAAGATTCATTTTTGCAAATTAGTATAAAATCTTAGAGCATTTTCATCATATTTTCTATAACCAAAACTCAAAAATATCTAAACAAAATTACATTTCACTCCAATAGATTCTCTATTTTCGAGATTTCATTATTAATTTAAAATACTATATAATCTTATCACTCCAATGCACTTTTTTAAATTTCTTTATATAAAATAGTAATAGTTTAATCTTATCGAAAGAAATAAATAAAAAATAATTTATCATCTCCTATCATGTTTTAGAGAATTCTCTAAATTTGGAGTTTTTTTTAGCAATATAGAGAATTTGTTGAAGCAAAATAGATAATAAAATCTATATTTTCTCTATTTTATTATATTTGTTGAAGATGCTTTTATTATATTTGAATTAAATAAATATTCTTTAGATGATATGATTACGATTTTAAAAGATAATAATCAATTTGAAAATGCATATTCAGACACTCCATATGCTGTTATGACCACACACAATAATTAAAATATCAATTACTGTTTTTATCATTAAACAACAATTAATCCCATTTCATATGCAAAAATAATGTGATGCTAAGAGTATCTCGAACATATACTTAAAATAGAGATTTTGGGGGATTTTTGTTCCAATAGATATTCCAAACCTTCTCGAAGATGGAGAAAGTATAAGAGAGAACGTAAACTTCTCTATATTAGGGGATTTTTTTTTTTAAAATGATTACTTAGGGGTTGTTTGTTTTTTTAAAAAAACCTTTTAGTGACTCTTAAGTCTGAATCGTTCAGATCTTTTTACACGCCACCTCTTATTAATCATAACTAAAATAAGACTTCAGACTTTAGACCTCTTAAAAAACAAACGGCACCTTAATAGTAAGAAAATGATTTTTTTTTAAAAAATTCATCAACAAGAATCATTGGAATTAAATTTAGTAGATTAAAACGATATTTTATAAAATGTAATGAATATTTTAATAATATAATTAACATTGTAATATTTAAATGAAGAATCTTTTGAAGTTGAATGTAACTTTTTTTTTAGATTTTGATTTTTTTAACTCTCTAATTCAGATAAATTTTAAAAGACACTGTTAGAGATGCTTTAAGCCCATAAAACAACTTCCAAATTTCTTAACGTAAGCAAAAACAAACTTGAAGGACCTAAAAGCAGTGTTTCAAAACTAAGAGCCCCAATTTGCAAATTTTGTAAAAAGTCAAGGATCCTCAATTAATGACCTCACAACAAACAAACAACAAATCCGAACCGTCCGATCAACTCACAACGACCCCACCTACTTTTAACTTTTTAACCTTTTTACAGCTCCCTTTCCCAATTTACCACAATTTACTCCTTTCCCAAAGACTTTCCTCTCTCATTTTTCTTCAATTTTCGTGCTCTCACTTTCTCTCTCTCCGTGTATGTGTGTGTTTCATTCATGCAGGTATGTGAGCGAAGATAAAGTAGACAATGCACTCCAAACCTCGAGATTCACTGACCAAAAAACGATAAAAATGTTGCATAGATTTCTCTGCAATTTTCTCTTTCTTCCCACTCAGTGATTCTCTGTTTAAGCATTGATTCCTGTTATTCACCGATTCGCCGGATTTTGATGTTATTTCGGCATCATCGCCGCACATCCGTGAATTTAGCGTCGGTTTCAGGTTTGAGTTTAATAAGCACTGGTGAATTTTGGAGTTGTTGAAGTGATTTGTTAGTAATTGCTTTTGTTTGTTGCAGGAATTAAATTAGTTTTTCAATACCTTTTGTGTTATCTGAAGTTTCTCAAAAGGAATTAACATCAATTCCTGTTTGCTATGCTCGTTCGTCATCATCGTCGCACCTGCGTATTAAGCGCCGGTTTTCAGGTTTGATTTGACTTGACTTTGTGCTTTATTGGAAGATTTTGGAGTTGTTGAGGTGATGTTGTAGCAATTGCTTTTGTTTCTTACTGGAATTAGTTTCTCATTAGTAAGTGTGCTAATCGGTGTGGATTTCTGTTGACGTCGTTGATTCACTGTTCACCGTATTATGATGTCCGTACAACATCATCGTCTTACCTACGTATCTTAAAGTGCTGCCTTTTAGGTTTATTTTGACTCGACTTGTGTTTTGCTGGAAGATTGTTGGGAGTTGTTGAAGTGAATTAGTTGCAATCGCTTTCTTTTTTTGCAGGCATTAGTTTTTCAATACTAGTTATGTTATCTGTCGGTTTTGTCAAAAAGATATCATCAGTTCCTATTGATCTTCGTTCATTCACTGGTTCACAGGATTGTGATGTTCGTCCGGCATCTTTTTGGTAACTATCTTAAAAACTGCGTTTTCAGGTTCAATTATGTTTCACCGGAAGATGGTTGGAGATGTTGAAGTGATTTTGTAGCAAACTGCGTTGAGTTTCTTTTTGCATCAATTCTGTTGTCCGTAAGTTATTTTTGGTACTTAATTAAACTCTATCTTGACATTATCTATTTGCTATTTGTTTCTGTGTTCTTAGTGGATTATTGATGAACTTTGTTATTGTTAATTAGTGTATTTCCTTGTACAGATATTTAGTACCTGAAAATATGGATAACTGCTTTATACGTTTGGTTGTTTAAGACTTAAGTGTCCATTTAGGGTAATAATATAATGCTCCAGATTTCATATGCCATAGGGAAAAGGGAAAAGAAAAATACATTCTGTGTTTGATGAAACAAAATATCCTTCAGCAATATGTTTTATTGTTTTCTCTTTAAAGCAAACCATTGCAACATCCAATTGTTGAAATTTATCACTTCCCTAAATTGACCAAGGAAAAAAAGATGATCATGCTTTTTAAAGGAACAGTAAAAAGAAAACATTCTTTTTCCCTTATATGACTAGTACCAGCAAAAGAAGAGGGGATGAGGCTTGTGTCTTTGGCCTTTTAATCTCTTGCATAGGAAAGCATAACCAACTAACTGTGGGACTTATTAGATGTGTTTGCCTCTTCTTTTTGTTCTTGATGCCTATGCACCACATATAAATTACAATCTGGAAGTTCTACTCTCCTTGCTTTCCAAAACTGAAGGCATAACTTTCAGGGGTACAAGGTTTATGTTTCTGACAGCAAATTTATCGCCAAGAAAGACATGATAATCGGTGGTATGGTATTGATGGTGAAATGGGTTGTTCATGTACTGTTATAAGTTTCCCTTTTCATTAATTTTTGGTTTTCTGCTAGAGCTATAGACTAATCATGAAATGATGTCTTCTATTAACATTGAAAGAGATTCTTGTTTTGGAACAGAGGTGTACAATATTTGTTGGTTGGATGAACAAAACATAACTGCCAAATGACCATTATTTTGCTGGAAACAACTGATGATTGAATGTTATAATTCTGAGCTCGAACTAGAGACATGAGTGAGAATAATAGGAAAATTAAGCATTCTTCTGCTATCTTTATCTGAACAAAACCTAATTACCAATAATAGACTTCTGATGCTAATGTAATTATATATTGCAGGTACACAAATTTGCAACGTTCTGCGTGGGCTTCTGAAAGGAATGATGAAGAGGAAGTATGTTAACTTACACCAAAACACACATCAATTCAATCCTCAACGTAAGTTTCATTTTGAGCTTCCTCTGATCATGGAACTCAAAGCCATTGAAGGCTGATCTATATTTTATTGGCTTCTAAATCTTAAACTAGAAGCTATATACAAAAGACAAAACAGTAGTGAGATATATGATTGATCAATGGTTAAAGGTCCCATTCTACCAATTTAGACCATTATTCATAGCACCCAAAAAGCAACATACTTTAGGGACCTCTAGATTTGTATTTATCCAGTGGCTTGTAACTTCTTTTATGATATGCTGAACAGCTTTTGAAGCATACTGGTGTGGTTCATGGATGCCTGTGGAGCGCTTAAGAATCAGAAATGGAGTTGTTAGCATGTTTGTCATAAATAAAGGAGATACAACTGAAGAAACCATTCCCATGTCAGACCTCCGAATAGCGTCAAGAAAAGCAACTTTAATGGATTGCACATGCTTCCTGAGACCTGGGATAGATGTTTGTGTGCATTCTCCTTATCAACCAGCAGAAGAAGAATCAAGCAACGAGAAACCAAAACCTGTGAGTCGCTTTGTAGTCGAATTTAACCCCCCATGTATGATTTTCTTCTTATTTACTTCTATAAAAGTAACGTAAGAGCATCTCCAACAGCTATGATAAAATAGAGATTTTGGATGTTTAGGAGTTTTTTTTACTCCAACTATGCTAAAGTGTATGCTAAAATAGAGAAAAAAAAAAGAGAGAATGTAGAAATCTCCAAATTTGGAGAAATTTCTAAAACTTGAAATTGGGGAGAGAGATATATTATTTTAATTGTTTTTACTAATGAGATTGAATGTGTTATAGTTTTTTATATACTTTTTCTAAAAGTGTATTGGGATAATAAATTTATGTAATATTTTAATAATGTAATTAATGACGGAATTGCTAAAATAGAGTAGCTGTTGGAGTTGGATGGAATTGCTAAAATACAGTAGCTGTTGGAGTTGGATGTAAACTTTTCAGAGATTTTGATTTTAGATACTCTATTTTACTAAAATTATATAGCATAACTGTTGGAGATGCTCTATATGGATTTATGAGTGGAAAATTCCTACTCTATTTTGCAAGATTAGAGACGAGGCTGTGGCATCATTTTGCATGTTTGTGAGTAGATCAGTGTGTGTGACTGCACTTTGTTAATGCAAGTTGTCTTTGTACTAATCTCCTATAGTCTAAGGAACCTATTATAAGGTAGCAAGAGAGCTCTGAGAAGTGGGGGCGACCTCGTAGTTTTATAATGATTCTTGTGCAACTGATTTTACCATGAACCAATTTTTGTCAAGTTGTTTAATCGTATGGGTACTAATACAGGATACCTATTTAAGAAACAGCTTTTGCACAAATTATGTTTTACTTTGTTATTTTCTTGATACTTATATATACAGTGTACTTCTACTTTTACAGGTCTGGATTGATGCTAAAATAACCTCATTAGAGAGGAAGCCTCACGAAGAAGATAAATGCGCCTGTGAATTCTATGTCAGCATCTACATGAAGCAAGGTCCTGCTGGCATGATCAAGAAAGCTGTTAATAAAGAGACCAAATTGGTACACATTGATCAGATTTCAATTCTTCAAAAGCTTGAAGGGAAGCCTAGTGAAAATAACCAATATCGCTGGAACCTTTCTGAAGATTGCACTTCACGTCGGATATTTAAACTATTTACTGGCAAGTTCTCCTCAGATATCTCATGGTTAATTGTTGCATCTGTCTTCAAGCAACTTGTTTTCGATGTGAGGTCAGTCGACAACCAGATTGTGTATCAAGTTTGGGATGGTGATGGGGAAAAGAGTTTGCCAAATTCTGAAAATCAATCAAGTGCTATTAACTTTAGATTAGAAAATGGTATTTCCACTCCTTTCCTTATCCCCTTCAGTCAAGTAGAATCCCAAGAGGAAAAAACACCTATTTGTGGTGCCGATGATATTGCTTCATCAACCAACTACGATCTCATGGGCCTGCGTCGGTCAAAGCGTAGAAATATCCAGCCTGAGCGCTATCTGGGTGATGACGATGTGTCTGAGTCAGAAGTTGATTTATCTCGTATTGGATTATACAGACCAAACAGATCCAAATTCGAGGAAGTCCCAATCATTTTATCAATCCAAGATGATCATTCGTTCAAAGATGAAAATAAATTGGATTACTTCAGGAAAATATACAAAGAAGAGGGTTATCTTGGAAGGCAGAATGATACAAGCAAGTCAAAGGAGGTGAGAACAGAAGTCCCTTATAAACAAGATCGAGGTGAACAACGATACCCTCCTTCCACAGCTTCTCAATCTCATTCTTCAAGGCCTTATATATATGCTGATTCTTATAAGGCTGAAATTTCTGATGATGAAGGAGGGGAAGTTAGTGACATATGGGCCAAGTATTTTAACATGCATGGTTCTTCCAAAATCCATAAAAGAAAATATAAAGCTCCCCAATCTGAATTTGATGGTGGATGGAAGGGATTACCTGTTGTAAATAAACGAGGCCGTAAAAAGCGGGGTTCTTCTGGGAAGGAGAGTATTTATGATGCAAGGACTTCTTTTAGAAAATCTGTTTGTGCAAGTGTTTATAGAGAATTGATGAGCAGATGCATGAGGAATATAGATGCATCGATCAATATAGAACAGCCAGCTGTGATTGATCAATGGAACAAGTTTCAGATCGGGAAATCCTTGGAAGAAAGGGAGAACAAGGAGGTACCTGTAAAAGAAGAAGAAGACGAAGACGAAGAGATGACAGAAGAAAAAGAACTTGAAATGTTGTGGAAGGAGATGGAATTAGCATTGGCCACAACATATCTTATGGAGGAATCAGAGGTGTGATTTATGCTCTACCCCCTACATAATCTTAGTGTAGATTTTCTTTTTACTATGAGAAATTATCTTTATGTCAATTTAAAAGTTAATACACTCAAAAGTCGGTAGCTTTGAGAGGTATAAGTTGCTAACAGGGAAACAGAAAGGCAGTAGCTTGATATATATCTTCTATTGAGTTCCAGTTGTGGTATATTGACATTCCAGTTAATTTTTCAGGGTTCCCATGATTTAATGCAAAAATCTAAGAGTCAGGAGCAGAAGTGTAGACATGATTACCGACTCAACGAACAATTTGGGATTATCTGCCGATTATGTGGTCATGTGAGGTCTGAAATAAAAGACGTCTCACCGTCCTTTGTAAGTTAAACATGGGAATCCCCGATGCTGCATCCATACTTCTTTGTTATTCTTTCAGACCAAGTTATCTCAAATCCTTGATAAATAGATTGATACTCTTCTTTTGTTCAAATATATTGATTTTCAATTTTTTCTTGGTTGTATGATTTTACAGTTGCCCGGTGTCGTGTGGACGCCTAGTAAAGAAACCCGTGCAGAAGATGATGCAGAGCAGAATAAGGAAGATGTAGACACACGCCTTGAATTCGTATGCCGTCCTGCTTCATCCAACATGGTTGTAGATGGGAAAGAAAATGTGTGGGCGCTAATACCCAACCTCAGAGACAAGCTACGGTTTCACCAGAAACGAGCATTCGAGTTTCTATGGCGAAATCTTGCTGGCGATATAGTACCCTCGGAGATGGAAGCAGCCAGTAAGAGAAGAGGTGGCTGTGTGATCTCCCACACTCCAGGAGCCGGGAAAACTTTACTCATAATCTCATTTCTTGTTAGCTACTTGAAACTGTTTCCTGGATCCCGACCGTTAGTCCTTGCCCCAAAAACAACTTTGTACACCTGGTACAAAGAAATCATCAAATGGGAGATTCCGATTCCGGTGTACCAAATCCACGGTGGTCAGACTTATAGAGAACAAGTTCTAAGAAATAAACTGAAACTAGCTCCGGGCCTTCCTCGAAACCAAGATGTGATGCATGTTTTAGACTGTCTAGAGAAGATACAGAAATGGCTCACAAGTCCAAGTGTCCTCCTCATGGGTTACACTTCCTTTCTAACGCTCACCCGTGAAGATTCTAACTACGCTCACAGGCAATACATGGCCAAAGTCCTTCGCCAATGCCCCGGAATCTTGATTCTCGACGAGGGCCATAACCCGAGAAGCACAAAATCGAGACTAAGGAAAGCCTTGATGAAAGTTGACACCCCATTGAGAGTACTTCTATCTGGCACCCTTTTTCAGAACAATTTCGGTGAATATTTCAACACTCTCACCTTGGCCAGACCGCGGTTCGTCAACGAGGTACTAAAAAAACTCGATCCCAAATTCCAGAGGAGAAAAAAAGGAGTTCTTTCCAAGTTTTCGCTCGAAAACAGAGCAAGAAAGCTGTTTGTTATCAAAATAGCAGAGCAAATCAACTCAAATGTTCAAAAGGACAGACAACAGGGATTGAGCATTCTAAGAAGTTTAACGAGCAGGTTTATCGACAACTACGAAGGTGGCAGTGCCGAAAACCTTCCCGGTTTGCAATGTTATACTCTGATGATGAAATCGACCACCATCCAGCAAGACATCCTGCTAAAACTTCAAGATCAACGACCCGCTTACAAAGGTTTTCCACTGGAACTCGAACTTTTAATCACGCTCGGTTCAATACATCCGTGGTTGATACAAACGACCGCATGTGCAAGCCAGTATTTCAAAGAGGAGGAACTAAAAGCCCTCGATAGACTCAAGTTCGACCTCAAACTCGGGTCCAAAGTCAGATTCGTCATGAGCTTAGTCCCTCGTTGTCTACTCAGAAAAGAAAAAGTCCTAATCTTTTGCCACAACATTGCTCCAATCAATCTGTTCTTAGAAACATTCGATCGGTTCTACGGCTGGAAAAAAGGCGAAGAAGTCCTCGTCCTTCAAGGAGAACTCGAACTATTCGAAAGAGGACGAGTGATGGATAAATTCGAAGAGCCCGGAGGACCATCAAAAGTGATGTTGGCTTCCATTAACGCTTGTGCAGAAGGAATTAGTTTGACAGCGGCTTCACGGGTGATCTTGTTGGATTCGGAATGGAATCCTTCGAAAAGCAAACAAGCGATCGCTCGAGCTTTCCGGCCTGGTCAAGATAAGGTTGTTTACGTGTATCAATTACTTGCAACTGGGACTTTAGAAGAAGAGAAACACAGTAGGACTACTTGGAAAGAGTGGGTATCGAGTATGATATTTAGTGAGGAACTGGTGGAAGATCCTTCGCATTGGCAGGCACCAAAGATTGAAGATGAGTTGTTGAGGGAGATAGTGGAGGAGGATCGAGCTTCACTGTTTCATGCGATTATGAAGAACGAAAAAGCCTCCAATATGGTGGTCAGAGGTAGAGAGTAATAATAATGATGATGATGATAATAATAATAATCTGGTTTCTTGTTTTATTTCTGTTATAATTTCTAATAATCAAACACCTCATTAAAAGCCGGCTATCATCTGGCAATTGGCATGTCTGTTTGATTAAAAAGAGATGTATGAACTTCTATGGTTAATTTATGTTTTTAAAAATGTCTTCTTGGTATGTAATTTTCTCTTGTTCTCCGAAAATGTCAAAGGTGGTTCATGTATGTGAATTGTGATAGGTGTTGATGTCAGCCTATTTGATTGAGTAGTGGAACTGTGACTTAACGAATAACGCCGCCTGCGTTTTTTGTCCATTTTAAGGATTTTTTGCGTCACCGATTGATACATGCCTCTTTATGCATTCACTTTTATTATGGTGCACTTGTCGTTTATTTCTTTAATTGCTTGTTTGATCGTTGTGGCGGTCTCGGACTTGTATCGATACTCGGCCAAACAACATGAAGATGGTTACAAACAAAAAGTAACATTAAAGTTCTTCCTTTATCGATTGCAGAACGACATTGTTACAAACTCGCTAAGAAATTTTAGATTGGGAGACCTAAACAAGAAAAATCAGCTCCTGTTTTTTTATACCATATGTAATGTTTAAAAACCAAATATTATATATTCAAGTGTAGAAGAAAGATAGTGTGAGAAGTTGAGGTTAAAGTGAGAAGTGATCTGAACCGTTGATCACTTTTAATCTCATGCCCTCCAATGAATATCGTCTTAGAAAGGAATTGATTTCTCATCATCCAACGGTTGATAACTACTTTTCATGCTTCTTCTCATGTTAATCTTAACTTCTCAGTGAAATCCAACCCTTTCGGTATATAGGATCTGAACTTTGAGTCCTTGTTTCATTACGGAAATAAGTCTATATGATATTATTTTTATATTGTTCTTAACAAATTATTGTTTATTTGGGGTGCATTTGGTATGCAGAACAGGGTGAAACAAGAAAGACTTATCTCATGTTTGACCCATTTTTATGTGGAACAAGCCGGAACACACTAGAACTCTATTGTTCCCACGTTTGGCGTGACATGGGATGTAACACCCGCTATTTTGGGGTTGGGTGAAAAGTTGACTATTACCCAAAGTTCAAGGGGGTAAAATGTAACTTGGGTTATATAAATATAAATCAGATTTTAGATATTTTGGAAATATCACAAAATATCATTTGGTTTTGAGAAGTCAGAGAGAAAGAAGGAGCAGGAGAAGAAGCTTAGTAAAGGGGTCGATCGTTTCGGACAAATCGAGGTGCGAATCTAGCTTAATGCTTTGATCTGAATGCTTTTAGCCGTGTAGAATCTCATTGTGAAGGTTTTAAACCGTTCCATTGTGAGATCTGAGTATTTCTCATTTTAATCTAGGTTCTGCATTCGACCTGTTCTTGGTGTTCTTGTTGAACAAGACGATGGTCATTTGACCTAGGGTCCTTCGACCGGTTAGTCGTTCGACCGATTGGTCGTTCGATCGGAGTGACCTAAGACCGAACATCGGTTCGACCGATGCTGTTGTTCGACCGGACATCGGTTCGACCGATGCTGTTGTTCGACCGGACATCGGTTCGACCGATGCTGTTGTTCGACCGGACATCGGTTCGACCGATGCTGTTGTTCGACCAGGGTTAGGTTCGATCGGATTTGGTACTTGACCGGATCAGTGCTTTGGCAGTGTGTTGTATTCGTATTCTGGAGTTTTAAGTCATTAAGTTGTCTTTTGGCTTACCGATTATCGGTGTTGTCATAGGTAGCAATCGTCAGAAGCAGGCTATAATCAGGAAGAAATCTGAGGTGAGTCCTTAAGCTAAATCGGTCTGTATTACGAATGCTATGTGATAAATGTATTATTTAAATGTGGAAAACCTGGTTTCAATGTAACTGATTCTGTTGGGAAATACCTTCTAAAGATCTCACATTTTCAAGAATCACGAATTATAGAATTGAACCGTTGTTCATATTAATTGCCTGCATAGCTGATTTAATATGAGTATGCTCTGAAATGACATGCTTTGGCTTTGAGTCTTAGTGCAATGGATCCATAGGCACTGTGTTCCTATGTCCCCTGTTTTGGGCATTTGGTTCACGTTTTAGCACGGGATAGGCATCGGGTTGCCATGATAAGTAAGGTGTGGGCCTATACGGTCGGGCAACGTCTCATGGTGCAGTAAGGTGTAATCCCATTTTGTGCTTGAGTTCCCCCTGTTTTGGGAACTCTCAAGGATAGATTCAGAGGGGTTGACTTGAATGTTTTGAGCAACAGATCTAGAGGGGTTGAGCTCGTTATGTGATTTTTGGGTATTACTTATACCATGTTTAATCACTAATGGTTTATTGGATTTCTTGACTTAGCTCATGGCTATACTACCGCGTGGCACCAATTGGGTTTAGTACTCTCTTTTATTTGGCTTGTTCTCACTAGGCGTTAGCCTAACGCTTGCTCTTGGTTGTCATGTTGGCAGGTTATCTTAGCAGTGGGGCTCGTCGGGACTGAGGGGGCGACCTTGGGGTCGTGAGAGATTCTTTTGAAGATTCATTTTGGAAGTATAGCGACACCCGTCCCTAATCTAGATATTTTGTAGATTAATAGGATGTCGTTTTATACTTCAGTTATCTACCTCAATATTGGCTACTCTATACCCGTTGGGTTGTTTGTGTAATGAAATTGTCACACCTTATTCCGCAAGTTAGTCTATTGCCGAATTGTTTCTTCGAAATTTTATTTCCGCAGTTTCTAGGGTGTTACAAGTTGGTATCAGAGCCTTGGTTTAAGTGAACTAGATATGACTGTAAGATGCCTAGACTTAAGCTGAGACTATTAAGTTACGACTCGTGAGATGGGGTAGATCTTGTAAGATAGGATGGTCTTAGGGTCAACGGAAAATTGCACAAGTTGAAAGTTGTAACGATGGTAATAAGCACTCTTGCGTATTATACGTTCATAATTTCACTTAGCTAATGTTATTATGAAAATGTCTTACGTGAGCATACTTAAATTACTGTTGTTATAACGATTGATAAGTGTAGAAGTACGTTCTCTGTGTTTTCCGTAATCCTTATCCCGTTCTTTTGCATGATTGCGTTCAGCAGAACCATGGTTAATACCAGGAGTCATCCGGAAGGCCAGGAGGCCGACATACCTACGGCCGACCATCCGCTGGAGACCGTAGTGGGGGAAACTGTACGTGTGAGTAATGTGCTGGGTGGAGGACCCGAGCATATTCCTCAACGAAATTTGGAGGCTGATGAGCCTATCATCGAAGAAGTGACGGCCGAGACGAGAATGATGGACCGTATGATGTTGGTTATGAATAGGGCCATGGCGCAGCAACAGGAGGTATTCTTGAAACTTCTTGAGGACCGAGACGCTAACAACCGTAGGCACGAAACGGTTGGCGAGAATGTGATTGTTGCAGGATCCGGGGGTACCGGACCTATAATTTCCCCCGTGGTGACTGCAACCCTAGGCGTCAATCGAACGGCACGAACTTGCACGTTCAAGGCTTTTCTGGGTTGCCGACCACCAGAATTTAAAGGCTCGGACAATCCCCTAGATTGTATGGCCTGGGTCCGAGAGATGGAGCAAGCTTTTCGCTCAAGCGAATGTGGGGAGGAACAGAGGGTGATATTTAGTTCCCGAATGTTGCGGGGAATAGCTCTCACTTGGTGGGATGTGTACTCCGCTTCGCTGGAGCCGACCGTGCTGGACCAATTGTCTTGGTCTACTTTTAAGGAGAAATTGCTAGAGGAATACTGTAACGAGCGGTCATTGGACCGAATCAAGGATGAATTCCAGAACTTGAAGAAGGGAGGTATGTCTGTGAGGGAATACAACCGTCTCTTCATGGACAAGTTGGGCTTTGTGGGACATCTGGTCCCGACAGAGAAAGATAAGATCAAGGTTTACATCAAGGGTCTTCCATCGGACATGATGTCGATGGTTCGTGTGACGAAGACCTCCACCCTTCGGGAGGCAATGGAAGAAGCTCAACTCATGGAGGATGCTTACAGTCTCGGCAGGGATCAGGGTGGTCGCCAAGTCAAGAAGAGGAAGTGGGAGGGAAGTTCAATGCCCTCAAAGAAACCCTTTTATGCCAACAACAGCGCTCAGCGAGGAGCTGATCCTAGACGCGATGCCAAGTGGTGCTCCAAGTGCCGAAGTAAGCATTTCGGTCCTTGCAACTTTGTTCCCGGGACGTGCTACAAATGTGGGAAGACGGGTCACACGTTCCGAGATTGCCCTCTCAAGGGACAGGTATGTTTTGAGTGTAGGGAACCGGGGCACGCAAGGGCGGAATGCCTGAAGCTCAAGACTGGGGGAGTTAGCGGGAAGAAGACGGAACCGCTGCGGTCGACTGGAAGGGCTTTCCAGATGTCGTCAGAGGAAGCTAAAGCATCGACCGATGTGGTGTCGGGTACGTTTCTTCTAAATTCCGTACCTACGCGTGTGCTATTTGATTCTGGTGCTAGCTACTCGTTCATATCTGATTTGTTCTGTCAAAGGCTTGCTATGTCTAAGAGTATGCTAGAGATTGTTGTTGTGGTAGAAATAGCAAATGGAGGTCAAGTTCTAATTCATAATATCCTTAAGGATTGCATCTTAGAGCTTAAGGGGAAGAAATTTCCCATTAACCTATTACCAATGCAAATTGGCGGATTCGATGTGGTGGTAGGTATGGACTGGTTATCTAAGAACCAGGCCGAAATTGTATGTTCCAAGAAAATGATCCGTTTACCGGTGGCAAACGGAGAAGCGACTATAATCTACGGAGAAGGAAGGAAAGGCGACGTGGCAATTATTTCAGTAATCAAAGCTAGGAAATGTTTGGTGAAAGGATGTGTATCTTTCTTGGCTTATGCCATCGATACCAAACTCTACCAACGGAAGTTGGAAGAGGTTAGGGTGGTACGCGAGTTTTCCGATGTGTTTCCGGAAGACTTGCCCGGGTTGCCGCTCGATCGAGTTGTGGACTTTCGTATTGACCTCATTCCTGGAGCGGCTCCGATTGCTCGAGCTCCTTATCGTTTGGCTCCTACCGAAATGCAAGATATGGTGGTTCAACTTCAAGACCTTCTCGAGAAAGGTTTCATCCGACCGAGCTCGTCACCTTGGGGAGCTCCGGTTCTATTTGTCAAGAAAAAGGACGGTGCATTGAGAATGTGTATCGACTACAGGGAACTGAACAAAGTGACGGTGAAGAACAAGTATCCACTTCCAAGAATCGACGACCTGTTCGATCAACTTCAAGGAGCAGGTTATTTTTCAAAGATCGATCTTCGATCGGGGTATCATCAAGTGAAGGTAGCAAAGAGCGACATCCCAAAGACGACATTTAGAACTCGCTATGGACACTACGAGTTTCTGGTGATGCCATTCGGCCTAACCAACGCACCGGCAATATTTATGGACTTGATGAATCGAGTGTGTCGACCGTTCCTCGACAAATCGGTAATCATGTTCATCGACGACATTCTAGTTTACTCCAAGGATGAAGAAGGGCACGAGCAACATCTCCGTGAAGTGTTGGATGTGTTAAGGCGAGAAAGACTCTACGCAAAGTTTTCAAAGTGCGACTTTTGGCTTCCAGAGGTTCAATTTTTGGGGCATATAGTTTCAAAAGAAGGAGTAAAAGTGGATCCCGCGAAGATAGAGGCAATGACGAATTGGGAACCTCCCAAGAACCCGTCTGAAATCCGAAGTTTCCTAGGTTTGGCAGGGTACTACCGGAGATTCGTTCAAGATTTCTCAAAGATAGCCTCGTCGTTGACAATCTTGACCCGGAAGAACGTGAAATTTGTGTGGACCGAGAGGCAAGAAGAGGCGTTCCGCACCTTACAGAAGAAGCTTTGTGAAGCTCCTATCCTATCCTTACCAGACGGGATGGAAGATTTTGTGGTGTACAGCGATGCATCGAAGATGGGTTTAGGTTGCGTCCTGATGCAAAGAGGGAAGGTGATCGCTTACGCATCAAGGCAACTTAAAGTGCATGAAGTCAACTACCCTACTCATGACTTGGAATTGGCAGCAGTGGTGTTTGCACTAAAGTTGTGGCGGCACTACCTTTACGGTACGAAGTGCACTCTTTATACTGATCACAAGAGTCTGAAGCATATCTTTAATCAGAAAGAGCTAAACATGAGGCAGCGGAGATGGTTGGAGTTGTTGAAGGATTATGACTGTGAGTTGCTCTACCATCCGGGTAAGTTAAACGTGGTTGCCGACGCCTTGAGTCGGAAAGTCTGCGGAGGAAATTCTCGTGCTACCTTTGCACGGATTGAAGTAACTTCAACGCTTATTGATAGAATCAAGGAATCGCAAGCCGAAACCCTGCTAGAGGAAAACCTCAAAGGAGAAGTCATGGCGAAACAACATCTTTTGTTGACTGAAGATAGTCGAGGGGTGAAGCTTTTCAATGGGCGAGTCTGGGTGCCCAAGATTGGGGGTAATAGAGAACTTCTTCTCAAAGATGCCCACAAGTCAAAATACTCCATTCACCCGGGAAGCACGAAAATGTATAGATATTTGAAATTGCTTTATTGGTGGCCAGTCATGAAGCTCGATGTGGCGCGCTATGTGGAGCAGTGTGTGGCTTGTTTGCAAGTGAAGGCTGAGCACTAAAGACCCTACGGAAGTTTGCAATCCTTGGAAATTCCGGAATGGAAATGGGAACACATCACGATGGATTTCGTGACAAAGCTACCAAAGACCTTGAAAGGTCACGACGCCATTTGGGTTATAGTTGACCGCTTGACCAAAAGCGCTCACTTCTTGGCCATGCGGGAGACGTTACCAATGGATAAATTGGCGAAGTTGTACATCGATGAAGTAATTTCCCGGCACGGCGTGCCGCTATCTATAGTCTCTGATCGGGATAGTCGGTTCACGTCGCATTTTTGGGATGGCTTACAAAAGGAATTGGGTACACGTGTGAAGTTGAGCACGACCTACCATCCTCAAACCGACGGGCAAAGCGAGAGGACAATCCAGACGCTAGAAGATATGTTAAGGTCATGCGTAATCGACTTTGGGGGTAGTTGGGATACGCACCTGCCTTTGGTAGAGTTCGCATACAATAATAGCTACCACTCAAGTATAGGAATGGCACCGTTTGAAGCGTTATACGGTCGCAAGTGTCGAACCCCCGTATGTTGGCTCGAGGCGGGGGAAAAGCAGTTCGCCGGACCAGAAGTTGTACAAGAAACGGCGGACAAGGTCAAGGGCATCCGCGAACGTTTGAAGGCGGCCCAAGATCGACATAAAAGTTACGCCGATAAGAAAAGACGACCAATGGAATTCCAAGTGGGAGATCGAGTTATGTTAAAGGTGTCCCCTTGGAAGGGAATTATTAGATTTGGGAAGCGTGGGAAGTTGAGCCCCCGTTTCCTTGGGCCGTTCACTGTGACTAAGCGGGTAGGACTTCAAGCTTATCAGCTGGAACTTCCTCCAGAGATGAGGGGCATTCATAACACGTTTCACGTGTGCTATCTACGGAAGTGTCTAGCAAAGGAGGAGAGTGTAATTCCACTCTCCGAGATCAGAGTGGATGAGGGAAATCGTTGCATTGAAGAACCTGAGGCGATTTTGGAAAGGAAGACGAAGAAGCTTCGTCACCGGGAAGTCACAATGGTCAAGGTTCAGTGGAAGCACCATCGAGGTGCCAATGTGACTTGGGAAGCGGAGGAGGACTTGAAGCGGAGGTACCCTCACCTCTTCCCATAGCCGAGATTTCGAGGACGAAATCTTCTCCCAGTTGGGGAGGATTGTAACACCCGCTATTTTGGGGTTGGGTGAAAAGTTGACTATTACCCAAAGTTCAAGGGGGTAAAATGTAACTTGGGTTATATAAATATAAATCAGATTTTAGATATTTTGGAAATATCACAAAATATCATTTGGTTTTGAGAAGTCAGAGAGAAAGAAGGAGCAGGAGAAGAAGCTTAGTAAAGGGGTCGATCATTTCGGACAAATCGAGGTACGAATCTAGCTTAATGCTTTGATCTGAATGCTTTTAGTCGTGTAGAATCTCATTGTGAAGGTTTTAAACCGTTCCATTGTGAGATCTGAGTATTTCTCATTTTAATCTGGGTTCTGCATTCGACCTGTTCTTGGTGTTCTTGTTGAACAAGACGATGGTCATTTGACCGATGGTCCTTCGACCTAGGGTCCTTCGACCGGTTGGTCGTTCGACCGGAGTGACCTAAGACCGAACATCGGTTCGACCGATGTTGTTGTTCGACCGAACATCGGTTCGACCGATGCTGTTGTTCGACCAGGGTTGGGTTCGATCGGATTTGGTACTTGACCGGATCAGTGCTTTGGCAGTGTGTTGTATTCGTATTCTGGAGTTTTAAGTCATTAAGTTGTCTTTTGGCTTACCGATTATCGGTGTTGTCATAGGTAGCAATCGTCAGAAGCAGGCTATAATCAGGAAGAAATCTGAGGTGAGTCCTTAAGCTAAATCGGTCTGTATTACGAATGCTATGTGATAAATGTATTATTTAAATGTGGAAAACCTGGTTTCAATGTAACTGATTATGTTGGGAAATACCTTCTAAAGATCTCACATTTTCAAGAATCACGAATTATAGAATTGAACCGTTGTTCATATTAATTGCCTGCATAGCTGATTTAATATGAGTATGCTCTGAAATGACATGCTTTGGCTTTGAGTCTTAGTGCAATGGATCCATAGGCACTGTGTTCCTATGTCCCCTGTTTTGGGCATTTGGTTCACGTTTTAGCACGGGATAGGCATCGGGTTGCCATGATAAGTAAGGTGTGGGCCTATACGGTCGGGCAACGTCTCATGGTGCAGTAAGGTGTAATCCCATTTTGTGCTTGAGTTCCCCCTGTTTTGGGAACTCTCAAGGATAGATCCAGAGGGGTTGACTTGAATGTTTTGAGCAACAGATCTAGAGGGGTTGAGCTCGTTATGTGATTTTTGGGTATTACTTATACCATGTTTAATCACTAATGGTTTATTGGATTTCTTGACTTAGCTCATGGCTATACTACCGCGTGGCACCAATTGGGTTTAGTACTCTCTTTTATTTGGCTTGTTCTCACTAGGCGTTAGCCTAACGCTTGCTCTTGGTTGTCATGTTGGCAGGTTATCTTAGCAGTGGGGCTCGTCGGGACTGAGGGAGCGACCTTGGGGTCGTGAGAGATTCTTTTGAAGATTCATTTTGGAAGTATAGCGACACCCGTCCCTAATCTAGATATTTTGTAGATTAATAGGATGTCGTTTTATACTTCAGTTATCTACCTCAATATTGGCTACTCTATACCCGTTGGGTTGTTTGTGTAATGAAATTGTCACACCTTATTCCGCAAGTTAGTCTATTGCCGAATTGTTTCTTCGAAATTTTATTTCCGCAGTTTCTAGGGTGTTACATGGGACAGGACAAAAATTCACTATCCCACGTTTGGCGCGACATGGGACAGGGACAAAGACTGGACAAGGTGGGACAAGATGGGACAAAAAATGGTATTTTCTTGTTCCACCAAAATAGGTGGAACAACATGGGACAAAAGTGAGACAGAAACTAAAAATCATTGATTTACCGCTACTTGATGTATAATCCTAATATGGTATTAGTCTTAAGGGTCACCACTACCCATCGCCGCCATTTCCACCATCGGCTCTACTAGTAGCCACTGCCAACCACCATCGGCCACCTCTACCTATTTCTCCACCATAACAACCTCATCCACCACCTCCACAACCATCGGCCATCGCCACCACCACTACCATCGTCGACCACCTCCACTAACACCTTTGGCCGCCACCACCATCAACGGCCACCGGTAGCCACCACCAACCATCGTCGACCACTTCCACCTCTTCCTCCACTACTACAACTTCCTCCACCACATCCACAACCACCGCCTATCGCCATCTCCACCGATCACCACCACCCATTGCCGCCGCCACCACCGACGCTTACCGCCAACTACCGTCGGTGACCTCCGCCTCTTCCTCCACTACAATAACCTCTATTACCCCTGTCCACCGCCACCACCACTACCATCGTCGGCCACCTATACCTCCACCACATCAACCATAACAATCACCTGCACCACCACCATCCACTATCTTTCACGTTCTTCACAACTACCGTCCTTCACGGGCCACCCATCGTATTTATCTTTACCTGTCGCTGCAACTATGCATCCGCCAATTTATTAAGATCTTCCAAATTGAATCAAATATTATATTTTCTTTATATGAATCAGATTTTTTCAAACTACCATCAATTATTTCAGATTCTTCATTCAAATTTCCTACCCTTGTTTTTCTATGTATTTATACGTATGAAAATCGTTTAAAAAATATTTTTTTTTAATTAAATTATTTAAAGATACACTTTATTTGTGTTATTTATAACTATTATATGATATATAAAATCATCAAAAAAACTTTTAGGGAAATTTGTCCAGTCCAGTCCTGTCCTATCCAGTCCCAGCCATACCAAACACAAGACAGACATATTTGTCTTGTCTTGTCTAGTCCCGTCCAGTCCTGTCTTAGCCTTTTGTTCTGTCATGTCTAGTTCTGTCCTGTCCAATCCCGTCCAATCATGTCTGCGTACCAAAAGCTTCCTAACCCCCCCCCCCCCCCCCCCTTCCTGTAAACTAGAACTAAATAGAACAAAATATCATTTTACCATTATTACCCTGAAAATTAGAAAACCTACTTTACGAACATACGCCTGGCTCCATCGGCTCCCTCTTCCATCGATCATCGGCTCCCTCTTGCTCATCTCCATCGATCATCGGCTCCATTCAGGTACGATTTCTTCTAATCGATTCCTCTAATCGATTTCTCTTAATCGATTTATTCTCAGCGATTTCTGATCGACTCCTCAGGTAACGTCTTCTCAATCGATTCCGGTTGGTAACATCGTCTCAATCGACTCCTCAGGTAAGTTTCCCCTAATCGACCTCTCACTCTATTCCTCTGTTTAATCGATTCCTCTCAACGATTTCTGCCATGTCTGCACTTTGCTGTAAACCCTGGATGACTGCTTTTAATAAATTAGGGAATGATGTGGATTACAAGATTAAATACCATAAAAACCAGAAGAAACCAAGTGTTGGAGACAAAAGTCACTGTTTCACTCTTTCCATCATATTTTGCAACCAATTGTTTTCTGTGTTTCAAACATGTGATTCACCATACCAGTTGATATAAACTCACAAGTCTATCTACTACAGTAGTTGAATTTGAGGACTCACAACCTGTGAGACATTATCTTTTCATAGCCATGCTCTTAACATGTAATATGAGTGTCTTCTATAATCACTCGAATAAGGTGAAAGATGAAAGAAGAAAGGTGCAGAGAATATAATGTGTATATTGGATTTAGGGGTTATGAACAATGCAACAAAATGCTATGAGCCAAGGAACTTAAAACAGATGATTACCATTGTTACTTCATCTGGTTTGACTCCACTTCTCGTCATTGACTCAAAAAAATTCTTAGGGCCTCTTTGCCAAAGCCATGTCTTGCATATCCAACAATTATCGTGTTCCATGAGACTATGTCCTTATCAGCAATTTCTTCAAATATAACATAAGCTCGATCTATGTTTTAACATTACATTATCATGGTCCTATCCAGTCTGCCTACCAAACGCACCCTTGCTGCAGAGTCAGCCCAAGCCCACTCTCAGTTTTTTTTAATAAAAAAATGTCCAAACTCAATAATATCTATGTATCCGATCCTCGGCCCACCCTCCTCGACACGGACTTACCGGAACCAGCCCTCGGCCCCTCACCCTGTCACAACTCACAAATCCTGTTCCCGACTTCACGCACTCATGAAAACCACGTACTCTCGTTGTCCGGCAGCCTGTTGGCTGTTCTTGCTCTGCCTCTCACAGTCTCACCTATCCCCTCTCGGTAAGTTGAAGATTTCTAGGGTTTACGTTCAGTAATTGCTCCTTATACTTCAGTAATTGACATGTTTGGAATATGCTTCTGTAACCTTGAATGATTCTGTTGTTTTAGATTCCATCATCCAAAACGTTGACATGAGGGATTACAATTTGCACATTTAGTTTGGATTTGGGAACTTAACTTTTGAGAATTTGAAACTAAGTTTGAAAATAGGGTTCATCTGTCATGTGTTGCTGAGAATTTGAAACTAAGTTTGAGATAAGGTACATTAAATAAGTTTGGTCTGGATGTTGCTAATTTGAATCCTTTGTTGACTATGTACACTGAGTATGGTGATTTGCGGGTGCCTGAAAGGTGTTCGATGAAATGTCTAAGAGAAATGTAGTTTTTTTTTGAACGGCAAGTTAACACACACACGTTCCCGGGGTATCCGGGCTCCCACTTAAGGGTGCCACCCGACTAATCCCCGTCGATCACGGCCTGACCCAATTAAGGGTACACGAGGCCCATGATCTGGAATATCTCCACATGCTTTCCACAGGGTTCGAACCTGGGTAGTCAGGGATACCATCCATTGACCCCCCAGGATGTTACCAAACCACTGGGCTAGACATGCTTTGATAAGAGAAATGTAGTTATTGCACAAAGTCTCATATGAAAGTGCATCCCTTATAAATTAACCAGGACAACAATTAACATAAACTTGTTCAATCGTTTGGAATCCTTGTTGAAAAGGTATAGAAAACACTACAGTTGGACTTGGTCACTTTCTGTATTTCTTGAGGAGAATAAAACTTACCCTAGAAAGAGATTGGGGGAGCCTGGACGCATATGACTATATGTGTTTAATCTGAGTCAATTGTTTGTGTATCCTATTGTATCTTGTGCTCACTCCTTTCACGTAATATGCGATCAAAGTTACCTCTTTTTAGTGTTGTCCTAAAAGATTGTGTTGTTCTTGTAGGGTTGAGTAGGGTTGTATATTTGTAATTGACTAATTTACATAATAACATTTAAGAATTAAAAGGACCACCCTGGATCCAAATCTTGGCTCCGCCCCTGTTTACACACATTTCACATTTGAATTGTTCATTTGAGCCTCAATTGTTCATTTGTTTGAGCCTGATATTTAGACATATATTAAGCCATTTGGATTATTGTTAGGATTTTGGAATATTGTTTTGTTTACAATCTCTTTGATTAGCATTTTGTTTACAATCTGTTTAATAATAGTATGTATGTTTTCCAATTCTTGATTAGTATTTTTGAACGCTACAATCATTTGTGCCATAGAAAAAGCACTCGTCAATGTTACGAATGAAGATGTAATTAACCGCTTCCAAAAGACGACGAGTTGTAGAGACCAATTGTAGGAGGTGTATATCATTTTCTTTGATGAATCCTTACTCTTTTATGATTAATCATTGCATGCTTCTCTCAATGAAATTTTTGGTTTCTTCAAGAGCTAATGTGAGCTGCAAACTTGTAGTCAAGTTTTTTTTTTCTTTTCTTGAATTTAAGGGCCTATATTGTAGCACACTAACCTTGAAATTATTTTTAAGATATAATACTATAAGCATTCTTCACAAATGTAGATGCTGGTCTTCTTAGTATTTGTAAATTAAACTAGATTTGGAGGGACTAGACAGTCGACCATCAATTCATAAATTTTCAGTAGCATCCATTCAAATACCGGATGAGATTGTTGTACATGTGCAGAAATGTACTTAAATGTGACTAGAATGGTAGTGTACGTGTGGCGATATCTACGTGACTTCATGTGCATTTAGTTAGTTTTGCTGAAAACTTGTGCAGTGACTGCATTTTGTTGATTATCTTTCTTTACTTTAACTTATTTTGGTATTTATAACCAAGGTTCTAAATGGCGTGAGGTGTGGCGTGGCGGCGAGGCCAAGCCTCAAGCCTTAGGAGCCACGGCGTTTTCAAGGCATGACTTATGGCGTCAAATTTCTAATTCATATATAATATTATATATAAAAACGTATGTTTTGTGGTGTTACTCAATAAGTCAATAGTAATAAGCATGTTAAATTAGGTTATATATTAAAAACTTGCAAATAAGATATTAAAAACGTAAAGAAAAATCAAATATCTCATTATGATAACTGCGCATTAGGCCATGGCGTGCCATGGGCTTAACGTGTCGTGACACACAAGCCTTGGTGCCATGGCGGCTGTGCGGCGAGTTTTTTAGGACATTGTTTATAACTAAATGTATGGAATTGGGATGTTAGAAGTAGGTAAAGGAGAAAGTGGTGGATGGAAAGTGTCAAGGAACTAAAGGAGATAAGAAGAGAAGAGTCCTAAAAGTAAAAAAGGTCTAGAACTGTGTATTGGAGTAATGACAAAACCAAGGGATCTCGTGGATGAAAAGCAATTAGCTTCAACAAATTTATGATGATGGATACGGGCAAATAGGCATTTTTGCTTGAAATATGTCAAAAAGTGAACATTGCAGTTTTTCATGAGGCAATAACGAAAATTGATATTATTATCATGGTACAGATGGACTAACTGTACGTTCTAGTGAAGTGTCTGTTATGAAAAAGATCATAGGTGGTGGTGTGTTTTGTGTTTTCTTTTCTTGATAGTTTGTATGTTATATATTTCTGCCATTGTAACATTTATGTGTCCAAACAAGTAATCAATCGCTGTCAAGTCGCATGTTTATGTTATGATGTCTGCTTGTGTCGAAATAGAAAATGAATTCCCTGGCAGTGGCTGACTGTATAATGTTTACAGAAATAAGTCGCACCTGATGATTTCAAATACTTTGCTGGTTTTCAACGTAGATGGTTCAGATGTTTTGTTTTGCAACTTATATATCAATGATCAAATTGTGTATTACATATTTTTCCTCAACATAACTATTTTGACCAGTGCGCTTGTGTTTGGACTTTCACTTTTTTGTAGCAAGAGGTGTTTATGATCAGATTATTTTGTCACTTCCAGTAACTTGTCTAGCAGTTATGTGAGATCGATGATCTGGTCTAGTTGATATCATTATGTTTAAATCCTTTTTGAATTTGATTTGCCTACAGGTTTGAGTTACGTAAAAGGAGGAGATGAATTTTGCAGCTTCCTTGTGTAGGAGATTGACTGTTAGTGACTTGGTTACGAGAATTCCTGTCTATAGTTCTGCAAGCGGTATAACTCTCATCACGCTTTCAACATTTTCACATTCCGCTTTGTTGCTTGTACTTCTTGTAACATGTTCTTGATTTTACTGAATCATAGATGTAACTGGAGATGGATTAAGCATGATGTTCAGACGCTGGGCCACCAAAAAAACAGCAGGGTCCACGAAGAATGGACGTGACTCAAAACCCAAGAATCTTGGAGTGAAGAAGTTTGGTGGTGAGGTGAGTCTCGAGTAACGCCATTCTCAAACATGCTCCTTTCAGTTAGCATCCTCGTAGATTTCTAAATTTGAACTCGTTTTTGTGAACCCCTTCTATCTAACGTAAGAATAGTCAAGCGTTTTAGTTTTTGACTTGTCAATATCATCCAACTTTTTTTTTCCTAGATCATGTTTTGATGTACATTACTGAGTTCCATTAGCAAATTAAAGGTATGAATTGGAATTACTCACTCATAATCGAATGATTACGAGGTTTTTGGCTTTCGAGAGGCCAGGTTCTCTCGACAGGCTCTCGTCTAAACAAAACACACAAAGCAGAATGCAACTCCTGAACCTACACTCCCTTATACTCGCAAATCGCAATGCACTGACTTATTACTACCCCTGCATTACCTACTTGTACTATCTATGCATCAGCCACTTGTACTTCTCCCTTGCCCTGGCCCACTATATTGACTTGCTGACTTAAAGGGTATACCCACCCCCAACATTCAACTTGCCCACAAGGTGGAAAGAAGAGAAAAGGAATTGACATGCCTCATGACATCTCTCCCATAAGCTTCGAGTGAACGTAAACCCTTCCAATTCAGCTTAAATCCATCCCTAAAATCCGAATTCCTTTTCCATGAGCAGTCTCGGCCCCAACCCAAGTGCCATGATTTGCAAGTCAAGAAACATCTAACCATTTAGTTTCTTGCATTGGATGGTTCGAACCGAAGGCAGAAACTCTCCCCTAAGGGCTGTAAGTGAAGATAAATCCTTCCAATGAAACTTCAAGCAAAACTCCATAGACTTGTAATGTTTGTGCCAAGGATTCTTCCGTCTTTCATTTTTAACCATTCCAGTCAGCACTTGCTTTACCCAACCCCGAATAAGTTGTTGAATTGCCTGGACTTGTAATGAGATCTCTTGTAATTTATATGTATTTTCATCTTGCTGACCCCTGCTCTTTTGCATAGTAGGAATTGCACCATAAATGTTTGTCCCACTTGTATGAAATAGCATCTTTAGCGCATTCTGAATTATCTATAAACCTACTTTCTGATTGAAGTTGGCTGCTCAACTTATCCAACTCTTTAGATGCATAAAGAAGAGCAACACCACTACCTGGTACTATTCCATTTCATAACAGCTGCCTTTTGAGACATTTAGAGCATCTGTAACTCGTTTGTTCTTTTCACCTACTTCCCTTACAAACACCTCGCAATGTGTAATTGCCATGTCACCCTATCTTTTCAATGTCTTTGAAGAGGTGAGGGAAATTTCAACAAATCTTCCCAAACAATGGATCTCCCCTCAAAGTTGGGAAACTTTTCACCCATATTCCTCTTCATCCCTTTGGTTTGCCAATTAACGCAAGTGGCTCCGAACGTTGTCAACCATTGAACTCCCCTGATCTCGTTTTGGGTTTTTTGAGTTAATTCGTAGGAAATTTCTCCACACTTCAACTCTTTGCATCCAGACAATTACTTCTTTGTAAATACCTTGCCCTTTTTACGCTTTTACAGCCTCACTTGCTGCTCCCATGAAGATGTTATATTCTTCCATCAGTTTTTATCAAAAACCCAACTTCTCCATCACTGTAATATATATAATTCTATGATGCCCCATTATAAAATTAATACCACTACTTTTTGTTCCTCTACCCTTTCCATCTTCATTCTTTCAGCAGTAGATAATCCCAGTACGGAATTTAGGACACCTCATCTTGAAGAATCTCCACGTTCTTGAAGATGTGATGTAATTATGAGAGGAAGTCGCATGTTATTTCTATACAAAGAAATTGTGGTGGATGTATTATTTCTCAAGATTTAGCACATTTATCTCTCTATCTCTCTATCTCTATTCCTATGTGTATTGTGATTGCTTATCTACATCACATATTCAATGTCTAGCGTATGTTTTTTTTTCCTTTTTTCATTTCACATACTTTTTAGTAGCCTGGGTCTTCATGGAGACATACGCTCTACTCTTTAGGGGCGGGCGGACTCCATCTCCGGGTGGGATATACTGAGCTCATTGGTTGGTTGGTTGGTTGTTTGGTGGTTTCTATAGATAACCCTTGTGAGGTAGAGTGTGGCCCACAAAGCAATTTTTCCTAGTTTGAGCTCTTCATTTGAAGATTTTTCTTTCCATATTTGACGTAGTTTTTTTTGTTGATGATTCAGAGAGTGATACCTGGGAACATCATTGTACGACAGAGAGGCACTCGTTTCCACCCAGGAGACTATGTTGGGATAGGCAAAGATCATACACTCTACGCTCTAAAAGAAGGACGTGTCAAGTTTGAACGGCACAAGCTGAGTGGACGCAAGTGGGTGAGCGTTGAACCCAAAGAAGGCCATGTACTTCACCCACTCTACGCGAAAGCTGCTGCTGCAGCAGCAGCCGAGTCAAAGACCACAATGTAGCTCTGCGTTTTTCTACTCTTCACGTCCTCTTATAATCTTGCAAAAATTTCCCAGTTTCATTTCCTTTTTTTGACCATGAAAGTATTAGCAGGCGGGCTCTTTCGTTCCTAGAAACTTTCTTGTGAATTCATAGAATCTCAGAAAATTTCAATTTCGGTTATAAAATGCTCAGGACCAAAGCTGGGCCTTGTTTTATTTTGTTGTCAAGGAGTGGTTAGAATCAGATTATGAAGGACTAATTTTGTAGTTTTAACTGCATTTTATGATATTTGGTTTTCTTGAAATTTATTATTCTATGAGGTATTTTTCAATGCATTATCAAAGTCTGCAAATTACAATCTTTCAAATACAAACAAGCTTTAGTGGATCGGTTACTAGTGTCCAATAAATATGGTAGAAATAAAATATAGGAAAAACTATACGGAATGTTTGGTTTGCGGAATTTGGAATTGAATTTTGTTTTTGGTTTAAAGAAAAGTCCGGAATTGGATTTAGAAATCTTATGGGGTAGTTGGTATTTCTTGAGATTTCATAGAATTCGTTTGTAAAAGAATTTAAAACATGTTAAAAACATTTGCTTTATGATAATTAAAAGGTAATATAATTATTTTTATTATTATTTATAATTTGTGTTTTTTTATAAAATATATTTAAATAGTAGAATTCAATTTCATTCAAAATATTACAAAGGAAACACACTAAAAAAATTCTTAATCCTTCAAATTCCAAATTCTTTCATAAAGTTAAAGTAAATATGTCAAAGGAATTAGAATTTGAAGGAATTGGAATGAAATTTAATCAGATTTGACAATGCGTTTGGTTGACATAATTTGAATTAAATCTGTCAAAAGAACATAATTCTGTTTGTTTGATTCGCTAAATATAACTTCAGAATTATAATAAAATAGTGATAAGTTATCAAAACACCCCTTCATGATATTTTCAGATTTTATTGATTAATTTATGAGTATTATATAATGATAAAATTAATAATAATATTAGTTGGTGACGGTGTGTTGACGGTGCCAGAGATGGTGTGGAGGCGACAGGGATGGTGGCGGCGGTGTGACGGAGATAGAGATTGTGGTGTTTGTGGCAGTGTCGACAATTGTAGTGGTGTGGTGACGACGATGGTGGTTGTGGTGGCAGGTATGGTGGTGGAGACGACGATGGTGGTGGTGGTGGGGACATTGGTGAGGACGATGATGGAGGTTAGTGGTGATGATGGTAATGGTGGTGGTGGTAGCAACGGTGGTAGCGGGTGATGGTGTGGTGGTTGTGGACCCGGTGGTGACAATCCCGCAAACCAATGGGATAAAAAATAGTAGAGTAAATATAAGAGTAAGATTGGATAAAATGGATTTAGAATTCCATACCAAAAACCCAAGGAAGTTAAATTCCGGAGTTGAAATTTCATACTAAAACTCATCAAATGAACCAAACATATAATTAAAATTTAGTCACCGGAATTAACCATTCAATTTATTCAGATTCCATTAGATTTCAACAAATTAAACGTCACCTAAAATCCCTAAAAAATATTTCATTAAACGACAACCAGTACACAATTAGGGGGGGATAGGCGGAGTTATTTGGCGCCCCTCTATTTTGAGGCCAATGGTTTTATATTACAAATAATTAGCACCAAAATGTGGTAGTATTGTAATCGCAACGATTTTAAAATCATATTTTAAAATAAACCACTTGAATATAAAAGGACATATTTTTAGATCAAAATACTGAAATGACTTCTAAAACAAGCCATGTAAGACGTGTTAGGAGTATCTAACAATCGCGTGGCTAATTTAATGCATATGCACCATAAAACAATTTTTTTTTTTAATTTCTTTAAATATATAATATTTTATACACGGTAAATCAACCCATATATTTTTGTTATCTTTGGTAGATTTGAACCTTTAATTTTTTGAAACACTAGAATTTACTGATAATCCGTATACCGTTAGGTGAAAGACCTTTTGATACATTTGTATATATTTGTTGGCGTGAACATGTTCACATCTCAAAAACATACGTGTCATTAGCCCACTTGAACACGAGCAAACATACGTCTTGCATTTATTTTAATTTTAATTTTAATCATATACGTACAAGAGTACACAAATGTATTGATGGGCATTGTATGTACGGAGCCACATACGACCAAATTAGATGAGGAGACATACCCCTCTCTCTCTCTTCAAAACAAACTGGATGGATAAGTCTTGGTTTCGCTTGCTATAAACACTTCTTCTTACATCAGTTTTGTCCCTTTCTATTTTTTTTTAATGATATTTTTTAATAAAAGACATCATACTAATCGACTTCTTGTTTGCATCTTATAAGAATTTGTTTGTCCCTTTCTATTTTTGAAGATTCAGTAATTCTTATGAAAACATGAGAGAAACCAAGATTGTTGTATAATATCGTATTATTTAAATACATAACTTCTAAATTATTTCGAGCAAAATGTTAATATTTTGACTATACCCAATTAAAAAAAATGCCAAATGTTAGTAGTGTAATCGTGTAGATGCATACACACAAAAACACACATAAATACATGTGTATATATATACGTAGATATTTATGTAAATCAGGAAAGAAAAAAAGAAGAAGGATTAATTAACACATAATGTGTACAGAATACCGTAGTTTGTGAGTAGTAGTCTGAAAATACTTGTATAATAGAGGCTCCTTATTCAATTTATTTGATATGATAACAGAGGCTTTATTTATAAGAACTATAAAAGCTTTTAAAGTTTTGTATCATCTCATTAATTGCTGCTAACAAATTATAAACAAAATACAATTATTTCTAAACCACTACTAACATCCTATATATATATAGTGTTAGGTTCAATTGAGAAGTGCTAAAAATATGAGAAATAGAGAAGTGATTTTAGCCACCCATTTAGTCCTTTAATTGGTCTAAAGTTGTGGCTTTGACTGGTCAAAAATTGCGGCTTTGACTGGTCAAAAGTTACGGCTCTTCCAAAAATATAAGGGTATTTACGTAACTTTGACAAAAACACGCGCGCCTTCATATATGAAGGCATGCAGTCAGTGTTTTTATAAAAATTACGAACATTCATATATGAAGGCATGCAGTCATATATGAATGCATGCGTTCATATATGAATGTTCGTAAGTTTTACATAAACACTGACTGCATGCCTTCATATATGAATGCATGCAAAAAAAAAGAGTGACATTCATATATGAACGCTTGTTTTTTTGCATGCCTTCATATATGAATACGTGCAAAAAAATAGTGGCATTCATATATGAACGTCTACTAACATTCATATATGAACTTCTGTTTTTTACATGCATTCATATATGAACACACACGGCTAAAAAAAAAAGAAAAAAAAAGTGATATTCATATCTGAACGCATGCGTTCATATATGAATGCGTTTGGATAATTTACAAAAATACTCTTCGAATAATAAACAATGTGAGGAACACGGGAGTGGACCATGGGAGCAATTATCCCCTAATTCTCGGTCAAAGCCGCCGATCTTGACCGAATTAATGGTTTAAGATCACTTCTCTATTTCTCATATTTTTAGCACTTCTCAATTGAACCTCTCCCTATATATATATATATATATATATATATATATATATATATATATATATATATATATATATATTATTAATTGTGCATCAAAATTCTTTACCTTTAGAGGATGGTTATATTTATTATATGCCATTGCTGTTCCAAAATAAATACTTTATTTTAATTTAGTTCTTTAAAACGTGTACTTGATGTTTTTTATTTGGGAAATTGTTTTAAAATATCTAAATGTTCTTGTAAGAATTATTCAACCCATCTTGTAAATGCACAACGATGTATATATATATATATATATGGGTGAGATCGAAAGAGAACTCTAAAAAAAGAAATAAACGAAGAACTCATCCAAGCCTTAAGATAATCCAATGATTAAGTTTAAAAAGATAGTTGTAACCACCCTTTAAAAAAATCTCATTCTATTTTTTAAACCAAATATAACAAAAACTGAAATGAAACGAATTACACCAAAAAATCGATCATTTTATTATTTTTAATTTGACAATAATCACTACTAGAAAATTGTGAAATACCGACGGCAAAAAACAGTCGGTATTTACTGACGGCAAACCGACGGCCAACCAACGGTATCTTTTTAATTTTATTTTTTATTTATTTTTAATAAGTCGTCGGAAAACCGTCGGAAAAATTGGTGATATACCGACGGCTTACCGACGGTTGGTTTTTTCATTTTATTTTATATTTATTTTTAATAGGTAAATACCGTTGGAAAACCGTCGGTAACCGGAACCGTCGGTAAGTTGTCGGTAGTTGTCGTCGGAAAACCGTCGCTAAATATTACCGACCAGCTTTTTACCAACGGTCATTCCCGTCGAAAAACCGTCGCTAAAGCCTTTTTCCGACGGTTTACCGACTGTTTCAGCCGTCGGTAATAGGATTAATTTTAGTAGTGAATTTTGATATATTTTTTCATGGTTCTCCCGCTTTTTTTTTCAAGGTTCTCCCTTGATCATAACCCTATATATAGATCGACAAAAGATCTAGGGAGAACCCTGGAAAAAAAACCCGGAGAACCATAAAAAACGGATGAAAAAAATATATTAAAATGGATGTCAAATTAAAAATAATAAATTGATCATTTTTTTGGTGTAATTTAGTTCGATCCAATTTTTGTTGTTTTTGATGATTTTCGATTTCAAAAATTAGGTGGAAATGTTTTTATTTTTTTGTAAAAAGTGGTTATAAATCATCTCAATCTAACGGTTTGGATGAGTTCTTTAGTTCTTTTATTTTTCAGGGTTCTCCTCCGATCTCATCCATATATATAGGGGCCTAATCAAATGAGAATTTCTTAATTTGTGATAACCGTGAGATCTAATATGAGCCACTCATTTGAAATAATTATGTATATTTATTATTTATATAATAAAAAGTGAATTAGTAATTTTGGGATTCGGATAACAATGAAATAAATTAATTACCATTATTATCTAATGCAATTAAAATTTTCAAATATTAATTTTCCTGATTCCCATAACAAAATTTGGGTCTCTCCAAATACCACAAAAAAAAGGGATCAAGGTCACAAGGTGTATCACAATATGCTAAAAATCATAAAATCACACTGTATCACAACTTGTATCATAGTTGGCAATGTTCATAGAGTGTATCATAGTGGTAATGTTCATAGTGTTCATAGAGTTTTTTGAAGGTATCACAATGGTAGCATATATAAAGTGGTAATGTATCACAACGTACATCCCAAGAGATATGAGTTTGAAACTGGTAACGTCCGCTGAAGAGAGGAGAGAGAAAAGAGAATAATTGCCAATATATTCTCCATTAAAAAGAATAATTATCAAAAAATTATCCATAAATTTAGAAAAAAATTACTTTACCCTTAAATTTTTTCCATAAATTTATAAAACTTAAAAAAAGTAATGGATAATTACTAAAAATTTACATTATTAATATTAGCTATTGATTATAATAATGAGATATTGAAATCGGATCTCACAGTTATCACAAATTAACGAGTTCTCCCTTAAATGACCCCCTATATAAATCTAATGAGGACCAAAACAAGATTGAGAACCTTGAGGACTAATATAGTCCATGGATTAGTATAAATCAAGGGTCATTGAAAAACAAAACATATTTGTAATTAAACCAAAAAATAAGGGCATTTTTTGTCAATTTGCAAGGACATTGGATGGGTATTTTGGATATTACTTTACTCAATCAAATAAAAACTATCTCTCCCCCAATTTACTTTTAGGGTTCCTCATCGTCAATGTTTGGGTAAAAAATAACAAAGGTACTTTGTCGTACGACTAGAGATTCCAACAGTCCATTAGCCCATAGTTGCACGACCAGAGAAATAACTGACGCCCTTCCTTTGAGCGACTTCGACCAAACTATCAAAACCCGTCCACGATAGCTGTCGTACGACATGGTTTCAGTTATTAAACTATAACATACTTTATATTATGTTTAATGCAAGATTTCAAGGATGTTTATGATTAGAGATCAAAACGGAAGACGTTACCAATAACAACGGATGTAACGGACACTATCATCAATATTAAACGAATACTCTATTAAAGACATGTATTCAAGACTTGCTAACGGACAATTGGAGTATAAATATGAAGATTGAACTTCACATTCGGACATCTGATTCTCAGACTTTACAAGCTCACGAATTACATTCTTAAGCTCACTCAATCTCTCTTGAAGCTTCATAAAGCCTTTGTTGTTTGTCGTACGACACACGATTGAAGTCTAAATACACACGACGCACGAACGACTTTACTTTATTGTATTGTTTTACATTACATTTCATTTGTAACACTTGTTAACAAGGACGACGTCCCTAATTGACGTCCATAGTGCACGACGACTCATACTCGTCCGCGGTTTTTACCCATTTTAGGGGTTTTCCGCGTCACCAATTCTCTTGTCTCATTTATTTCACTTTTATTATTGTCGTACGATTATTAAAGCTACTTTCTTTGGTTGGATCAAGCTCCACATTTACCTCAAGCTCCACATTTACCTTAAATTTTTCTTGGGAGATTTTTGGCATAAACAGTTTGGCGCCCACCGTGGGGCCCCATCCAAAGAAAATCTTCGATAATCTTACGACATACTAACGTTTTCCTTCAAGTGTTCTCTTTTTTCAATTATTCAGAATAATGTCATTCCAAGGAACTCAAGATCATGTGGTGGCCCAAATGAACATGGAGCTGACTGCTGCTCGTGCCCGTATTGACGCCCTAACAGCCCAGGCTCGACAGGTGACTGAAACCATCGAGCATCTAAGAAGCCAAGGTGGAAACAATATGATTGGGACTATGAACGATTATACTGGTGCTTGGAACGTACCTCCTCCATTGCCTAATTACCCTCGTCCACCACCAGTTAATCCTGCGACCTTCGTAATCCCAACCATGCTTATGACTTCTATGTCGTTCAATGGATATGCCTCTGATTCTTCGTAGCAGACTAACTTCAACGGATCAGGTTATGTTCCATTGGGTGTTCCCGGGGGTATACCAATGGATCCCGTTGCACAACGATTGAAGTTTCTAGAAGAGCAGAATGAGCGTGTCTTGTCGATGCTGGCCAAATTGCCGGGGGCAGCAGTCCCAGTTGATGTCGAGCCACGAACAGGATTTCAGGCGTCGCCGTTCGTCGATGAAATCTCTTTGGTGGACATCCCAAAGAAGTATAACATCTCGACCTTCTCCCCAAAATATTCAGGCGTCACTGATCCGACAGAACACGTCGCCCAATACAAACAACTCATGTGGACTATTTCGATACCGCATCAATTCCAAGAAGTTTGCATGTGCAAGAGTTTTGGAGCAACCTTGACTGGAGCAGCGTTACAATGGTTGATCAATCTCAAACCCAATACTATCGGGTCTTTTGCAGAATTAGTGAATCAATTTTCTCAACAATTCGCTAGTAGTCGAAAAATGGAAAAACAAACGAGCGACCTTTACTATGTCATACAGAAGATTGGAGAGTCCATCCGGGACTACTTTAACCAGTTCAACGCGGAAATGATTAGTATCCGAAATTGCGACGTGAAAACAGCAATTGAAGCGTACAAACGGGGTTTGGATGATAGTCCAGGGTTGTATCTCGACCTTACGAAGTATCCTCCAGAAACCTTTGAAGACGTACGAGCAAGAACGCTTGCTCACATGAGGGTCGAGGATGACCTTGCTTTCAGAAATAAACACTCGGGCGATCGGAAGAGCCTAGGTGTCAAAAAGCCAGACTTCAAACCAAAATCGATTGGTCGATCAGAGCCTACCAGACAAATTTCAAACGTCCGATTTGAAAAGAAAGGGTCGACGACTTCCAAGTCTATCCAATATCCTAAGGTATCATCTTATGGTTTCCCTGGATCAGCTAAGGATGTCGTCACGTCCCTAAAACAGCTCCAACAAAACGTTCGGTGGCCAAAGAAAAGCGATAAAGACAGTGATAAGAAAGACAAGACAAAATGGTGCGATTTCCACAGTGACTTTGGTCATATAACGGATGATTGCATCGCTTTGAAGAAAGAACTGTCCTGGCTTAATTCGAAAGGTTATTTACAAGAATTGACGGGAAAAAAGGATGTGCGTTCCACATCCCCAGAACATGCCAAGGTGATTAATTGTATCACCGGAGGCTCTGATGTCTGTGGGACCACATATTCAGCTGCTAAGAGACATGCTAGTCGCGGTCCCGACGATCGACCAATTGCAAAGGAGGCAAGACCCAAGGAGGACACAGAATTAGAAGCTATGCCCTTGACGTTCGACCAAGCAGATCTCGACGACATACATCAGAAACATCATGACGGACTAATTATCCAATTGAGCATTGGAAATTGTCTTACAAAGAGGATACTCGTCGACGGTAGGGATGGCAGAAAACCCCGAACCCGACGGGGAAACCCGAAACCCGACTAAGTTCGGGTCAGGTCGGGTTAAACAATTTCGGGTCGGGTCGGGTAACGGGGATTTTTTCGGGGATTTTATCGGGTTCGGGTTCGGGGCAAGGTATCCCCGCTCCGCTCCGCCCCGCCCCGATATATATATTTATATTATTAAAAATAAAATTATATATATATTATAATAAAGTTATATATATATATTATATAAAAATTATATATATTATATATATTATATAAAAATTATATATATTATATATAAAATTATTTATATATATTATATATAGAATTATTTATATATATATATATTATATAAAATTATATATACTATGAAATTATATAAATAAAATATTAAATTGTCGGATCGGGTTCGGGGATCGGGGATTCCCCATCGGGTCGGGTTCGGGGACGGGGCATAAAAAATCCCCGACGGGGCGCCCCGAATAAAAACCCGACGGGGAACGGGGCGGGGACGGGGATGGGTTTCGGTTTCGGGGACGGGGACGGGGGACGGCAAACCCGCCCCGCTGCCATTCCTAGTCGATGGAGGTAGTTCAGCTAACATTATTTTTTTTATGCAGTAAAAGCAATGGGAATCGACAAATCCGAGATTACACGACGTTCGACTACACTCGTTGGATTTAATGGGGGAGAGACAAATACCATGGGGGAAACCACACTACCAGTATATGCTAAAGGAATCAACAGGCAAACGAAGTTTAATGTTGTCGATTGTTCATCAGTTTTTAATGTTATCCTTAGGCGACCTTAGATTCATGACATGAAAGCTGTACCTTCGACGTACCACCAAACCTTGAAATTTCCCACGCAATGGGGAGTACAGGAGATCAAAGGCGAAAGAAAAGTTGCTAGGGAATGTTACAAAGTTTCTTTGAAGCCCCTGAAGCAGACAATATAGCAATTACAGAACCAGGACGTTCTTGGGACTAACGACGACTATCGCTTGGAAGTTGTCGTCCTAAACCAGGATAAGCCTGATCAGATGGTTTACATAGGTTCGATGCTCGACCCTTCTTTTAAAAAGAGACTAATATCTTTTTTTGCAGGATCACAATGATTGTTTCGCATGGACGCACGAAGACATGGTGGGTATCGATCCAAGTATCATTTCTCATAAACTCAACGTTGATCCATCGTTCAAGCCTGTTCAGCAGAAAAGACGAAAATTCGCTCCTGAAAGAAATAAAGTTATCAAGGACGAAGTTGATAATTTGCTTAAAACAGGAAAGATACGAGAAGTCAAATATCCAGACTGGCTCGCCAACGTTGTTGTCGGCAATGGAGAGTCTGCATTGATTTCATAGACCTTAACAAGGCTTGTCCAAAAGATCCATTTCCATTGCCACACATCGATTCTATGGTCGACGCTACAGCTGGACATGAATTACTCACTTTCATGGACGCATATTCTGGATATAACCAGATATTGATGCATTCTGACGACCAGGAAAAAACAGCGTTCATGACAGATAAAGGTATTTATTGTTATAAAGTAATGCCTTTTGGTCTTAAGAATGCAGGTTCGACGTATCAACGATTGGTGAATATGATGTTCAAAGAGCATTTGGGCGACACTATGGAGGTATACATCGACGACATGCTTGTCAAATCAAAGCATATGGACGATCATATAGGACATTTGAAGCAATCGTTCGACATTTTGCGTGAATACAAAATGAAGTTGAATCCGACTAAATGTTCTTTTGGAGTTCGAGCTGGAAAATTTCTCGGTTATATGGTCACACGACGAGAAATCGAAGTTAACCCAGACCAAATTAAAGCAATTATCGAGCTAAAATCACCCAGAAATGTTAAAGAAGTCCAACGTCTAACAGGACGTGTAGCAGCGTTGAATAGGTTCATCTCTCGGTCGTCCGATAGATGTCACCTATTCTACAACGTCCTGCGAAAAAATAAAGGATTCGAGTGGACTGATAAGAACGAGGAGGCATTGCAACAACTCAAGAAATACATGACATCACCTCCCTTCCTCTCTAAACCTGAGAAAGGTGAAGCTCTTCAACTCTACCTGGCCGTCAGCATTAATTCGGTTAGTGTAGTCCTTATACGAGAAACCGACGGACAACAACTGCCAATCTACTATGTAAGTAAAACTCTACTAGACGCTGAAACTAGGTACTCGTCTATAGAAAAACTTTTGCTTTCGTTAGTCATGGCCGCTAAGAAGCTACGACATTATTTTGAATCGCATCCTATAACTGTGGTAACTAACTTTCCATTAAAATATGTGTTAAAAAACCCTGAACTAACAGGACGACTAGCTAAATGGAGCATCTACCTCAGTAATTATGATATAGATTTCAAGCCTAAGACGGCGATCAAATCACAGGTCTTGGCAGATTTTGTTACAGATTTCAGTCCGGAACTAGAAGAAGCGACGAAGTCCAACGAGTTAATTGTGGCGACTTTGCACAACACCACTTGGACGCTCGACGTCGATGGTTCGTCGAACATACGAGGAACAGGCCTGGGTGTTGTCCTACAGTCCCCACAAGGGGGCAAAATAGTGTACTCCATACGGTGCGACTTCAAGACAACAAATAATGAGGCAGAATATGAAGCACTGATTGCAGGAATGAAAATTGCTCATGACTTGGGGGCAACATGTCTACATGTCCGGAGCGACTCGTCCCTAGTTATTAACCAAGTTAATGGAGAATTTGCAACAAAAGATTCAAGGATGATTGCTTATTATAAAATAGTAAAGGAAGAAGCAAAGAAGTTCAGTCGCTTCATAGTCGAACAACTACCAAGAGATCAAAACACTCAAGCTGACGCATTAGCCAATTTGGGATCAACACTTAATCAAACGACATTCGACAATATCCCAATAGTTCACCTTGTAACACCATCTATCAAAGACGACGATAATACTTTGGTCGCACCAATTGAGGAAGAAAACTCTTGGTCGGACGACATTAAAAATTATCTGGAGAACGGTCAACTGCCTGATGACAGAATGGAAGCAAGAAAGGTTAGATTTAAAGCATCAAGGTATATTATGATCAGAGGACAATTATATCGAAGATCTTCGACTGGTCTGAATCTGCGATGTATCACCAATAAGACGCAAGTTCAGAAAATCCTACAAGATATGCACGACGGTGAATGTGGAAACCACTCAGGAAGTCGCAGTCTAGCCAACCGGATATCACGACAAGGTTACTATTGGCCGACATTAAGGCAAGATGCGATCAGGTATGTACAGTTGTGCGACGCATGTCAAAGACACACAGGTATGTCTCATAAACCCTCTGAACCCTTGCATTCGACTTTGATCCCATGGCCCTTTATGAAATGGGGAATGGACATTGTTGGGAAACTACCACCTGCCCCTGGGCAAAAAGTATTTCTTTTAGTTTTAACAGATTATTTCTCTAAGTGGGTCGAAGCAGCGACTTTCTCCCAGGTTCGGGACAAAGAAGTCGTTTCTTTTATCCAAACTAACATCATTTGTAGGTTTGGAATTCCATCTGAAATAACGTGCGACAACGGGACACAATTCATCAGTGATCGAACGCGAAGATTTTGTGAAGAAAGGAACATCAAGTTGGTAACATCGACGCCTCGATATCCACAGTCGAATGGTCTAGCCGAGTCGAGTAATAAAACTATCATCAATTCAATCAAGAAAAGACTCAAAGCTGCCAAAGGGAAATGGGTGGAAGAATTGCCTTCCGTTCTATGGGCTAATCGTACGACACCTCGTACGTCCACAGGACAAACTCCCTTTTCCTTAGTCTATGGGTGTGAAGCTGTGTTACCTATTGAGGTACGACTACCGACTTCAAAGCATACGTCCGTTGAGCATAACTTGGTCGACCTAAGTTATGACCTCGACGCTCTAGAAGAGCTTAGAGAAGCTGCGCACATTCGCATGGCGGCACAGAAACAAGTGGTCGAGCGACATTTCAACAAAAATGTCCAAATCAAAGTCTTTCAAGAAGGTGATTACGTTCTACGTCAAGTATTTCAAAATACTCAAGAGGTCAATGCAGGTAAGCTTTCCACTAAGTGGGAAGGTCCTTATCAAATCTCTAGCATCGTGGGAAAAGGAGCTTATAAAATCCAAACCCTCGACTGTCGAGATATCCCACGAAGCTGGAATGCAGTTCATTTAAAGAGGTATTTCTTTTAAATTTCATATTTATTTCTTTCGATTGTTTCTTAAGAAAGATTACTGACTTAAGCATCGGAGGGTCGTTGGTCAAACCAACGACCACCCCACTAATGTTGTTTTTCGCAGGGACGCACGACTTATTTAAAATATTTGTGTCGAGTAAAACTCATGCGATCACATGTATATGCTCGATTTTAATGGATGACAAAGGTTAAATTATGCACTTGATGTTCAATACTTAGAATCAAGAACCATTATTACAAATTACCCAAGATCGATCGAAGGGTCCAGTTGATTTCTTTATATATAATGGTATGGTTGAATGTTTGATATAATGTAGTTGTCCATCTACTTAATTTTCTCAACGTACGATTAGTTATAAAAACAAGTAATAAGCGTCGACGAACAAAAGAGACTATTTCATTAGATATTGAATTACAAGTATAAAGGACGACCACAAGCGGCCGACCTTTAGGTGGTAGGTTCAAAAGGAATTAAGTAGGAGGAACGTTAGGTTGTCCCTGGACGACGATGGTCTCCTCTGCTGCCACTTCTTCTACACCATCGCTCTCCTCCAATTCGTCGTCTTGATCCAGGTCCCTCTCAGTCCTGACAGTGTCAAGGTAAGTTTTGAGTTCTTCGGAGGCCGACGCCATAAGATCCTTCCCCTTCAAGTGATGCCTCATTAAAGCAGCTCGGGCCGTGAAGCGGGAGAGAGCCTCAATTTGTTTATTCTCCATCTCCAAGTCCTTGACATCGCCCTCCAGATCTTCGACCCTCTTCTTCAGAGCCGCGATCTCGTCAGCAGAAGCAACAACAGTGGTAATAACCTTAATCTTCTCGATCTCTAATTTAGTCGAAGATGCCTCAAGCTCAAAGAGACGGTCCCTGAGCTTGACTTTCTCACGATCCGAAATCTCTAGTAGACTCCGTCGATGAGTTCGGTTTTAAGGTTTTCAACCTTCGCTTTTTCAGCCTTGACCGCCTCTAGGGCGACCTTTTCCTTTTCAAGAGCCTCGTCGGCCCTTTTCTTGACATCAGGAAAAGGCACCCTAAGACCTTCTGTCTGAGCGTAGAAGCTTAGACAAGCTTGGAAAGCCTGCACGACACAAGGAAAAGAATTAGTAGTAAGAAAAATAAGCATCAGGGAAGGAAAATAAGTGAAATTTACCATGAAAGAGAGACCAGCAACATGTGCCCCCGTGTCCTCAACCCGAGATTCTTTGTACCGATCGTAGAAAGTCGGGAGAAGAAATTTCACCAGGTGTGGAAAAATGACGTCTCTCTCGAGAACGTCATTAGCCATAAAGTCAGCTGGGAGAGTGGCTTTGAATATCATCTCTCCCACTTTTTCCTTATTCTTCTCCTCACTCTTAGAGGAAGAAGAAGGTGCGGCAAAGGGCTTTTCAACGCCCGACACCCCCGTCGTTGGGGCATCCTTCGTCGCCTTGATCGAGCCTCCAAGCTCGACCCCAGCAACAGTTCCCTTCGCTGGTGTCGCCCCTGAAAGGGACGACAGAGTGGCATCGCCCGTCTTCTTGGGCGAGGACCGAGGCTTGCCTCGGACACGTCTCGGATCTACCCCCGTGGAAGGGGCAGATCTTTTCTTCGTTTTCTCCCTCCCTTGGCGGGCGAGCTCCAGTTGCTCAGCTCGCTTAACGGCAACCGACTTTACAGCTGCGTCTTCTAAAAAAAAAGAGCAAGTTAAAAATGAAATGACGTACGATATACAAGTGAAAGGTATGGGGGGCGGTCGATAGCTATACCGGTCGATGTTATGGTTGAGTACCGGTCGATATTGCTATCCCGGTCTCCAATTGTGATGAATGGGCCGAAGCCCACGTATTTTCTTTTATTTTGGGCCACGTTTAGCTATTTCAGCTTTGGCCCAGTTGGTGGTAATACAAAGTGATGGACCTTAGATGTTGGTCCACATTTTAATTGTAATTTATTTAGCCCATTACTTAATTAAGGTTTTGGGTATCGTCTCGAATTAGAATTAGCGAGTTAAGTTTCGGTCAAAGGATATGTGAGCTGGGAATGAGGGTATTAAGGTTAAAATTATGCAATTAGAAGGTACCGTTAATTCACCAAGCGATGTCTCGATTTATAGGTTCTACTCGGACTATTCATCTAGGCGAGAGATTTTAACGGTGGACGCCAGGTGAGTTTTCTATACTAAACCTTTTCATGATGAAAGCATGTGAAGTTATTTTAAACGCTGATTTGTTTATAATGGCATAAATTTTATTAAATTGTTAAAGTGTGTTATAAATGGTTATTGTGTAATTGTATGCATACATTATACGTGGATTACGTAACCTAAGTCGGGGAGTGTGGCCCGCCTACTCGTGACGGGGAGTGTGTCCCGTTCATGTCGTTGGGGGTGTGTTCCAACATTAAGGCAACGCGAGTTAGACACATCGTCTTTGACGGTCGTGTGGTTCGTAACGTGTTTAAATTATGTGCCATTATTAAATGTTGTTGGAAAATTTTGGAAAGTATATTTTGTTGCTTATCTGCTTAGAGGGATCTCACTAGACCTATGGTCTAACCCTCGCTCTTTCAAAACTAAAAATCTTTTCAGGCCATCGTGAGTTAGGCTGTGCAGCTAAAGGCAAGGAGAAGGTCTAGCAGGGGCAGATAGAAGACCGTCATTTAGATATTATTATTTATCTCAATTGTGTAGGTTGATCTGTATATCAAACCTTGATTTAACTATTGTAAGTTTGGTACCGTTTCGACAAGAATTATTTTTGGTTCGTTGAGATTTTATTTTAAGAATTGATCCGCTTGTTTATTATTTTGGTTGGGTTGTTATAGTTGGTACCAAAGCCATAATTTAAGGGATCTAGGCGACCAGTTGGGCTTAGACTTAAACTTAGTGCGCGAATCACAACTGAGATTATAGGATGGCCGTAAGAAGTCGGGTAATAGAGTGGTGAGGACTAACATATAAGGTAAATTTAGAATTACATCTGGCCAGTGTAATTGTAAATTTACAGGTACATGTGCGTACTTAACATGCTTTATTGCCTTGGGGGGTAACTTAACGAATTTGTAGTGGTTTGATTGTAGCTATGTCGGAAAGAGTAACTAGGAGCAGATTTGTGCCAGCTGTAGAGGTGGCACCTATTAATGAAGTGATTGAGGATGAATCTGTTGCTCCTCCCCACGCAGCTGCTAATCGAGGAAAGGGTCGCGGACGACCCAAAGGGAAGACAGTAAAGAAAGCGACTACGCAAGTTAATGAGCCAGCTGTGGGGGCTAGAGGAGGAAAGACTACTCAGGTTGCGCGTCGAGCTAGAAGTGTGGATGCGGGGCCTGAACTAGAAACCTCACACCAGGAAAGTTTGGCTTCGGTAAGGGGTCGAAGGCAGAATAGGAATCGCGGTGGGGGATGGACGCAGGGGTTTGTCACGCAAGAAACTTTTACGGTTGAGATGGGAAAATTGCAGGAAACCCTGAATGCGTTGCTGACTCAACGATCGAATGAGGTTTCGGCAAGCAAGGAAAAGAGTGGAGACAAAGAGGCGACTGAAGTGGCGGATTCGCCGGTGACTGTGGTGGGGAATCACTCACAGTCGACTTCTGCAGTAAAGATCAAGCCAATGGGTGAGAAGGGATGTAGCTTCAAGGAGTTTGCTGCTTGCAAACCTCCTACTTACAAGGGTGAGTGCGATCCTGTTTTAGCAATGAAATGGGTGAAAGGGATGGAATTGGTGTTCGACACCAACAAGTGTTCGGAAGGGGATAGAGTTGTTTACGCTTTGGCCATGCTGAAGGATGAAGCAGTCATGTGGTGGGACGTGGAGTCCAGTGGCCAGGGTTCGGCAGTAACTAGAGAAATGTCGTGGGTTGAGTTTGTAAAGAGGTTCAAAGCATACTTCTGCCCTCTGGCGACAATTAAGAAATTAGAAGAGGAATTCTTAAGTCTGGAGCAGAAGGATATGACGGTTCGAGAGTACATAACCAAGTTCATTGAGAAGTCTCGATTTGCAGAGATTTATGTGCCTAACGAAGAAAGGTGGGTGGAACATTTCATATACGGGTTAAGAGGTAACATTCGAGAGTTTGTCTCGAACAAGGATCCAGTAACATTTCAGGCGACGGTAAATGCAGCTGAGTTGCGGGAGAAAGAAAGGAATCGTTAGGCCACCGAGAGAAGCGGAGACAAACGAAAATGGGAAGGGCCTAACCGAGACTCCAAGACGTTCAAATCGGCAAAAACCGATCATCGGAGTAATTCGAAGTTTGAGAGCAAGCCATGCAACAAGTGTAATAGGGTCCACAAGGGGGAATGTATGTCTGAGCGAGAAGGGTGTTACAAGTGTGGGAAAATGGGGCATATGGCTCGTGACTGCCGTGGATCAAGGTCGTGTTACCAGTGTGGATCTCCCGATCATATCAGGACTGATTGCCCTCAGCTGAAGAAGGGAACTGCTGGGGTATTTGGTGATAAAGGGAATGAGAGGAAGGTGGAGCCAGCTCGGGCGAGAGCCAGGGCTTTCAACATGACGGCTGACGAGGCGGTTGAGACGCCAGATGTGGTAACAAGTACTTTTCCCATAGACTCGATTTTTGCTAAAGTATTGTTCGATTCAGGTGCGAACCGTTCGTTTGTGTCACCGAATTTTGTGCACAAACTGCTAGTGAAACCCAAGAAGCTTAGTCAAGGGTTCGAAGTAGAAGTAGCCGACGATAGTCGATTCTTAGTGGGAGAAGTATATTATGGGTGTAGCATAGACATTGACGATCATACCTTTCCATTGCGGTTATATCCAATGGGTATGGGGGAATTTGACGTCATTGTGGGGATGGATTGGTTAGCGTCTAACGATGCCAGTATCGTTTGTAATAAGAAGCTAATTCGGATAGCTTTACCGGATCAGAAGGAAGTCATAGTGTATGGGGATCGTCGGGATAGAAATTCATGCTTGATCTCGATGATCAAGGCTAGACGTTGTTTGGTGAAAGGATGTGTGGGGTTCTTAGCGTATGTGTTAGACGCTAAGAAAGAGAAGAAAGGATTAGAATCAGTTCCGATAGTGTGTGAGTACCCGGAGGTGTTTCCGGAAGACTTAACCACTCTGCCACCAGATAGGCAAGTGGAGTTCAGGATAGATTTGATGCCGGGAGCGGCACCAGTAGCAAGGGATCCTTATCGTTTGGCTCCGGCCGAAATGAAGGAGATGATGACTCAACTAAAGGAGTTGTTGGATAAAGGTTTTATTCGTCCCAGTTCGTCGCCGTGGGGAGCACCAGTGTTGTTTGTCAGGAAGAAGGGCGGGTCTATGAGGATGTGCATAGACTATCGAGAGCTCAACAAGGTAACAATTAAGAATAAGTATCTGCTTCCTAGAATTGACGATCTCTTTGATCAGTTGCAAGGAGCGAGTTACTTCTTGAAGATAGATTTGCGTTCAGGTTATCATCAGCTGAAGGTGAGAGAGGAAGATGTACCCAAGACTGCGTTTCGTACGAGGTACGGACACTTTGAGTTTATAGTCATGCCTTTTGGACTGACGAATGCACTAGCAGCATTCATGGATCTGATGAATAGAGTATGTAGTCCCTTTCTAGATAAGTGTGTCATTGTCTTCATCGAAGACATACTGATTTATTCACAGTCCATGAGTGACCATGAAGTACATCTGAGAGCTGTGTTGGAGTTACTCAAACGGGAGAAGTTGTATGCCAAATTCTCCAAATGCGAATTCTGGTTAAGGGAAGTGCAATTTTTAGGCCATGTAGTGTCGGAAGACGGAATCAAGGTGGATCCAGCGAAGATTAAGGCAATCGATGTTTGGGAGGCGCCAAAGACGCCGTCGGAAGTAAGAAGTTTCCTCGGTTTGGCAGACTATTATCGAAGGTTCATCCAGGACTTCTCAAGGATAGCCACACCATTAACTGCTCTAACGAGGAAAAAATGTTAAGTTTGTGTGGAAGGAAACGCAGGAGGATGCGTTTAGCGAATTGAAGAAAAGATTGAGTAGTGCACCGATCTTGTCATTACCCAAAGGTCCAGAGGGATTTGTAATTTACAGCGATGCCTCAAAGTTTGGTTTGGGGTGTGTGTTGATGCAAAAGGGAAAGGTAATAGCTTACGCGTCTCGGCAATTGAAGGAGCATGAAAGGAATTATCCTACGCACGATCTAGAGCTGGCAGTTGTGGTGTTCGCGTTGAAGATCTGGAGGCATTACTTGTATGGAGTTAAATGCCAAATTTATACCGATCATAAGAGCCTTCAACATATATTCAACCAAAAGGAATTAAATATGAGGCAACGAAGATGGATGGAATTGCTGAGTGATTATGACTGTGAGATCTTGTACCACCCAGGTAAAGCTAATGTGGTAGCGGACGCTCTAAGTCGGAAAGAGCATAGTTTGGTGTCCAAAGTGGTAGCGTATCGGGTTGAGGTGATTTCAACCTTTCTAGAAGAAGTCAAGAAATACCAAGAGGAAGCCGTGATGGGGGAAAACTGGAAGAGCGAAAGAATTGTGGGAATCATTGACTTGTTAACCGTGGACAATCGTGAGGTCAGATGTTATAAGCAAAGAGTGTGGATCCCGAAGCGGGGAGATCTTCGAAAGAGAGTATTGGAAGAAGCTCACAAGTCGCGATACTCGATACATCCGGGAACCAATAAGATGTATCGGGATTTGAAGCAGAGTTATTGGTGGCCAGGCTTGAAGAAAGATATAGCGTATTTTGTGGAGAGATGTCTAACGTGTTTGAAGGTGAAAGCGGAGAATCAAAGACCGTACGGGGAACTGCAGCCGTTGGAGATACCGGTATGGAAGCGGGATGATATAACAATAGACTTCGTGACGGGATTGCCGCGATCACCTAAGGGGTACAACGCAATTTGGGTGATAGTGGATCGACTCACCAAATCTGCTCACTTTCTGCCGATCAAGGAGACTTACCCATTAGAGAAGTTAGCTAAATTGTATATTGATGAGATTGTATCCAGGCATGGAGTGCCATCTTCTATTGTGTCAGATCGAGATGCTCGTTTCACATCAATGTTTTGGAAAAGATTCCAAAGAGAGTTGGGATCACAACTCAGATTGAGTTCAACGTATCACTCTCAGACAGACGGGCAGAGTGAAAGGACTATCCAGACATTAGAAGACATGCTCCGAGCATGTGTGATCGATTTCAAGGGTTCGTGGGAGACTCATTTACCTCTGATAGAATTCTCCTATAACAATAGTTATCACGCCAGTATTCAAGCCGCGCCGTTCGAAGCGTTGTATGGGCGGAAGTGTAGAACACCTCTATGTTGGAATGAAGTGGGTGAAAAGCAGCTAGCAGGACCAGAAATCGTGCAAGTGACGACCGACAAGGTTAATCAGATCCGAGAACGGTTAAAGATGGCTCAAGATCGCCAGAAAATGTATGCAAACAAGCGGAGGAAGCCGATAGAATTTCAAAGAGGAGACATAGTGATGTTAAAAGTTTCACCATGGAAGGGAGTCGTTCGTTTTGGCAAGAAGGGCAAGCTGAGACCAAGATATGTGGGACCGTTTCCTATAGCGAAGCGTGTTGGAGAGGTAGCTTATAAGTTGGATCTACCGGTGGATTTGTGAGGAGTTCATCCTGTTTTTCATGTGTCTAATCTGAAGAAGTGTTTAGCAGAAAGTGACGTTGTGATACCATTAGAAGATGTCCAAATAGATGAACGGATGAGCTTTATTGAATAACTAGTAGCGATTTTGGATCGGAAAGTGAAAAAGTTAAGGAATAAGGAAATTTCCTTGGTAAAGGTTCAGTGGCAATTTCACAGAGGTCAAGAAGCAACTTGGGAACTAGAGTCGGTTATGAAGGAGCAATATCCCGGTTTGTTCGACGAAGGAATTCCGGGGACGAAATTCTTTTGAGGGAGGGATATTGTAATAACCGGGCTTAAATTATGCACTTTTGGAAATTTGGGTAAGAAAGGAGGAGAGGCCCATTAGGAAAGGCCCATAATGTAAATCTGAAAAGAAGGGTTTTGTAGTGTGTGAGGAGGGGGCGACTCATTCTTGAAGAAATTGGAGAAATTTCAGAACGAGAGACCGAGAGAGAAGGAAAGTTTTCAGACTCCAGGTGGAATTTTTGGGATTTCTCATTGAGGTAAACCTTCTGTTAATCTCTCCTCTATCGTCCTTATTTATTCATTCTCGGTAATAGATTGAATATTAGTTCTGGTCTTCTGGGTTTGGGGCTGTTGAGACCGATACTAGTATCTCGATGTTCAAATGGAAATTTTAGTATCAATCAAGCTTAATATTCATGGGGAAAATGGGATTAACTTGTAATCGATTCCAATTTCGGGCGAGGGTTGCAGTTAGGATCTTTAACCTCTGAGTTATTGTTCGATTTATTGAATTTCGGTCGACATCTATGTCGGTCGCCCGATAAGGGAGGTTCCGGTCGAACCATCTCACCGGTCGGTCATGTATCGGTCGCATGTGGTTCTGGTTGACCGATAGGGAAGACTCCGGTCGCTCATGTACCGGTCCTTGGTGAATTTAGTTCCGGTCGATAGTGGTATTGGAGAGATACCGGTCGAAGGACCGAGGGGGAGACCCCCGGTCGCCCGATAAAGAAATATCGGTCGCCAAATATGGGGGGGACAGGTCGATAGCTATATCGGTCTTAAAATAGTACCGGTCGATGTTATGGTTGAGTATCGGTCGATGTTGCTATCCCGGTCTCCAATTGTGATGAATGGGCCGAAGCCTACGTATTTTCTTTTATTTTGGGCCACGTTTAGCTATTTCAGCTTTGGCCTAGTTGGTGGTAATACAAAGTGATGGACCTTAGATGTTGGTCCACATTTTAATTGTAATTTATTTAGCCCATTACTTAATTAAGGTTTTGGGTATCGTCTCGAATTAGAATTAGCGAGTTAAGTTTCGGTCAAAGGATATGTGAGCTGGGAATGAGGGTTTTAAGGTTAAAATTATGCAATTAGAAGGTACCGTTAATTCACCAAGCGATGTCTCGATTTATAGGTTCTACTCGGACTATTCATCTAGGCGAGAGATTTTAACAGTGGACTCCAGGTGAGTTTTCTATACTAAACTTTTTCATGATGAAAGCATGTGAAGTTATTTTAAACGCTGATTTGTTTATAATGGCATAAATTTTATTAAATTGTTAAAGTGTGTTATAAATGGTTATTGTGTAATTGTATGCATACATTATACGTGGGTTACGTAACCTAAGTCGGGGAGTGTGGCCCTCCTACTCATGCCGGGGAGTGTGGCCCATTCATGTCGTTGGGGGTGTGTTCCAACATTAAGGCAACACGAGTTAGACACATCGTCTTTGACGGTCGTGTGGTTCGTAACGTGTTTAAATTATGTGCCATTATTAAATGTTGTTGGAAAATTCTGGAAAGTATATTTTGTTGTTTATCTGCTTAGAGGGATCTCACTAGACCTATGGTCTAACCCTCGCTCTTTCAAAACTAAAAATCTTTTCAGGTCGTCGTGAATTAGGTTGTGCGGCTAAAGGCAAGGAAAAGGTCTAGCAGGGGCAGATAGAAGACCGTCATTTAGATATTATTATTTATCTCAGGGACCGTTTCGACAAGGATTATTTTTGGTTCGTTGAGATTTTATTTTAAGAATTGATCCGCTTGTTTATTATTCTGGTTAGGTTGTTATATTTGATTCCTCCCATTTTGGGGTAATTTGTTTCACTCCAAATTTTGTTATATTTCACCAATTTTTGATTTAAAAAATAGGGTGCGATATATATATATATATATATATATATAAATGTTATTGTATAATCTATACTATATAATGAAAATTCTAAAACGGTTATACGGTTATTGTACAATCTTTTGTACAATAACATTTATCACCCTTAATCTTTTGTACAATAACATTTACTACCCTTATAATGTTACATTTACCACCCTTACAATTACTTTTTTAATTTATTTTATATCTCTTACTTTTTCATTTTTCATTTTACACCGTTATCATATTAACACAAATAATCGTATATGAACAAAAATGCAATGAAAAAATACGTTCATTTTTTTACAAATTATACCATTATAATTGTCTCGTCAATACCTTCAAAACGAGCCCAATATTGAATATTTTTTAATTTAACCATACTATTAAATATCAGAATATATACAAATTATCAATACTATTAAAACGGTTATTGTACAATCTTTTGTACAATAACATTTACCACTTTTACAATGTTACATTTACCACCCTTACAATTATTTATTTAATTTACTTTATATCTTTTACTTTTTTATTTTTCATTTTACACCATTATCATATTAACACAAATAATCGTATATGAACAAAAATGCGATGAAAAATGCGTTCATTTTTCTACAAATTATATCATTATAATCGTCTCGTCTGACCTTCAAAACGAGCCATATATTGAATATTTTTTAATTTAACCGTACTATTAAATATCATGAATATCTACGAATTAATTTGTTTTATATCCATACGTTTTATTTATTTTTCCACCATTAGCACATTAAAAATACATAATCATAAAATACGTTTCATTCTTATTATAAATTATATCATTATAATATTTTTCGTCAATAATTGTAATATAAACTAATTATTGAATATCTTTATAGGTTTAGGTTTTATAAATTGTGGTTCTTAGGTTATGATTGATTGTTGATGACATATCTATAAGAAAGTAGCATTAATTGTTTGTTATTTACTTACATTCCGCTGCATTGTGCGGGTATATGCCTAGCTATATAATGAAAATTCTAAAACGGTTATACGATTATTGTACAATCTTTTGTACAATAACATTTACCACCCTTAATCTTTTGTACAATAACATTACTACCCTTACAATGTTACATTTACCACCCTTACAATTTGTAACACCCCGATTTCCGAAGGGTATCATTTCAAGTTAATACCGAAAGCGATATATTAAGGAAAAATAAGATATTTTATTTTGGGTTTGAATCCTTGATTTTATAGTTTAGATGGATGAAGGATTCAATTACGAGTCCAACGGTTCTTTTCGGAGCGAAAACGGAGCTATAATGAAGAAGTTACGGCCGAAACAGTGTTTAGGACTTTCGGTACATTTCGCGCGACCCTGCCTCGCGATTGTGACAGGGCACTGTCGCGAGCCACTGTCGCGAAAACCCTCTAGTGCGTAAAAACGGGTTTTTTCTTCATTTGGCCATAACTCTCTCATTTCAACTCCGATTTGGGCGGTTCAAGTTGCTACGGTTTCGTTTTTGAGAGCTTTTCAAGGATCAAGCAAGAGATTGGAAGTTTATTGAAGTATACTAGAGTATTTTGTGGTGGTAAGCTTCTCATCCCTCACTATTCATCTTCTTCCCCAAAGTTTTCTAGGGTTTCATCCACCCTTTGTTCTCCCTTTCATAGATTGAAGGTTCATAATCATTTTGGTGAACTAGAAGTGTTTTGGTTGGTGAATTCAAGTTTGGGTTAAGGTAATCTTCTATCCTCTTCGGTATTGGAAGTTAGGGTTTCGGTATTAGTTGAGGTATCCATGTATATGGTTCGGGAAATGATTCTTTGTGGTTGATTATGTTTATTGGTGGCTGAATATGTATGGATTTAGGTTTTGGAAGTTTTGTCTTCAGAATCCAAGTGTTCTTCAAAAGAGCTCGTTGGGTGAAATCTAGATTTAGTCTAAATCTAATAAGGTGAGTTTACTAAACTTTTGTTAAAACTGGATACACATCATATTTGTTTAACTGTTGTTATTATCACATATTTGCTCAAAATGGTCACCTTTACGGGTTTAAGTATTTGATGGTATTTGATGGTATTTCAATGAGATTATGTGAGATATATGTATATGAAGTATCATCCCATGAGTTACTCTATGTTGTGTAATTATTTGGGGATTTATATTATGTGTGCCCACAATGGGTATTTGACATGATTAAGGAATATATGTTTGGTATAACATGATGATTTCCATTCGGAATACACTCTTGGTGTTATTGTATCTACAACGTGGCTATGTGGATATTCATGTCATATGATGGATTTACATGCTTAGGATGGTAATATTGTGTTCTTGGTTGATACCCGAATGACTAACGGGTTGAAACACATCTTTGAGACCTCCTATATGCATTATGTGGACGAACCAAGTCCGTGATTCACTATAGGAATGTAGGTGGGTGACATTTGGAGAATTTCCTAAGGCGGTAGTCTCCTATGTACCTAGACCTCCGCCGTCGGGAAATTTCCTAAGGCGGTAGTCCCCGGAGCGTGTCGGGCCTTTGAGTCGCCAGAGAAAGTGGCTTCAAGGTGCATTGCCTCTTTGGGTGAACCGGATTGGAGATAAATGCATTATGTGGACGAACCAAGTCTGTGATTCACTATAGGAATGTAGGTGGGTGACATTTGGAGAATTTTCTAAGGCGGTAGTCTCCTATGTACTTAGACCTCCGCCGTCGGGGAATTTCCTAAGGCGGTAGTCCCCGGAGCGTGTCAGGCCTTTGAGTCGCCAGAGAAAGTGGCTTCAAGGTGCATTGCCTCTTTGGGTGAACCGGATTGGAGATATGGGTCGCTCCCGTTGACTCCACATCTACGTGATTAATTGGTTAACTGCTGATAAGAACTGTAACTGTTTATAGTATGCTTTTACTTGTTCAACTCACTAGGCTTTTTGGCCTAACACTTGTTTGATGTCGATGTGTATCTCAGGTTCTAGCGGCTCCGGTTCTAATCTGGCTTGGTACTTGGGTGAGAGATTTGGGAATATTGCGATTGGACTTACTTTTGGTAGTAGAACCTTTGGGTTTATAAATGACACCCTTATTTGTAATCTATTTTTCTAGTGGTGGAACTTAGATTAGTTGGTGGTTATTTATTGTTCGTTTATTTACGACCGTATTTAAACAGGTTTGTGTATTTTCCCATTGTTGGGAGGCTCTTGCTTTGACACTTTTAAATACCGCATGTTCGTTTTTCGGATTTTCGTTATCCCTATTTTAGGGTGTTACAAGTTGGTATCAGAGCTCTAGTTTAAGTGAACTAGGCATGATCGTAAGATGTCTAGACTTAGACTGAGTATGTTAAGCAATGATTGTGAGATAGGTAGAATTTCTAAGATGGGTTAGTCTTAGAGTCGACGGAAACTATGGTTATCAAGCGTTGTGGCGATGGTAACGAGAACCTTTATGTATTGTATGTTCATAATCTCACCTAGCTAATGTTATTATGAGGATATTTATACGTGATGGTGCTTGAAGTGCCGATACTGTGACAATTGGTAATGTAGTAGTGTGTTCTCTTGTGCTTGGTTTGCTAATGTTATTATATTTGGTAGACGTGGTAGTACGTTTCCTTCGTGTTCAATTCTGTTAATCTCCTTTTTATCCATCCTCGTACTTGTATGAACGGCCTTGGTATGTCAACCGTTGGGGTAATAAGAAAGTTTCTGAATGGGTAACTATTAGAAAAGGTTGATGATTTTATTATTTGTTACTTGGAGTGACCGTAAGTATGGTGATTGCATTAAGTGGACAGTTTCGAGTCGGATTAATTGGTCGGATTAGAACCATAGACTTTTCGAATCGATGTATTCGAGGAGAAATTGTAAGGTGGACCTATGAAGTCCGTGGTCTTGCCTTAAGATGTTGAGCATCTGGATGACGATAGTGTAACTAGGGAAATCGAGGAGCGTGAGTTCAAGTTGATTTGTGAAAACGGTGTACATGCCGAAATATCCATTTTAAGGTGTTTATGTGGTTTACATGAAATTATCAAATGTTGGGTTAGTTGGTAATCTTTGATTATTTGAAATATTTACCTTTATAAACTTTGTATAACACCACTTTTTGGATTTTTGGACATTTTGATAAAGGGTCACAAATCAATGTGTTTTAACGTTTTATTGCATACAACAATCTTTGGTCAAAGAAATATACTTTTGAATGGTTGTCGGTTTTTATGCATCATTCATGAAATGGAATGTTTTATGAAGCATTACTTGCATATTTATGTGAAGTATTTGAAAGTATGTATATAGTCCTATTTTATGATTTCCATTCTTATCAACAGTTAAACTTGGAAAGGCATATTTGAAAATAAATGAGTCTTTAGGACTTCGGTCCGGTTTAATAGCCCAATTGTGAAATACCAAGTATGATAGCGGTTAATGTGCATCAATTGAGAATTACATGTTCTGAGTGTGTTGGTCATTCAATTGGAGCCATGTACTGTTTAGACTGTAATACAGTGGATTCATATGTATATGAGTCGGTCTTTATTATTTAAAAAGAAAATTGGCTATTATTTATAAGTTACTTATTTTAAAGTACTTGTGTTTTACATTAAATTGTTAACCGCTGATAAGTTTTGGGTTATTTGGATATATTTAACTTTATAAACTTATGTAACACTCATCTTCGTGATTTTTGAGCATTTTGATAAATAAATCATTTTGATATATATCTTTTACGATGTAATATATAAATGGAAGTCATTTTATATAATTGTCCATTTGGTGCATACGATTTTATAAACCGTTAGAAAATGCATATCATTGAACTAGGAGTTGTTTTAGAAACATGAAGAGAAAGAGTTCATTTGGAAAACATTTTATTGCAACCAATGAGAAGTTTTGGTTATTTTGAAATGTTTAGTTTTATGAACATGTTGAGATATTCATTTTGGGATCTTTCAGTATTTTGTTAAATAAATCATGTTGAGATGTTTCTTCGATGATTTTACATATATAATTGGAGTTCAATTGACGTAAGTGTCATTTTGTGTATTTGATCTTATAAACCTTTTTCAGATAACACATATTATTGTGTTATGAGGCATTTTGGAAACATAAGAGTATGCGTTCATTTGAAAAATGGTTTGTCTCAGCCAACGATGGGATTTTAATTATTTATACTTTTGGTCGTGTTTGCATATTAGACGGTCAAACGGGTTCCAATATTTATATCGGTTTTTATTTGGGTATTTATGTAAAGTGTTGGGTCTTTGGCTCGGTTTTGACTAAATGAGTCGTGTGGACATTTGTCCGAATTTATAACCGTCGTGGGTTTTGAGTATGATGACGCTTAATTTGTGTCATTGGTGAGTTACATGCTTTGGGTGCTTTGGTCATTCATTTGGAGTCATGTATTTTAGACTGTGTTGCATTGGATCCATAGGCACGTAAGTCTGTCTGTTTTGGAAAGCCTAAGTTTTTGGTTACTGTGGTGACCACTTGGGTATGCTAGCGAGTAGGCAATAGGTGGCTCGAGCCGCTGAGTTGAAACTCGTTTAGATTGGATAGGCACCCATGTTCGTAAGACCCTGGAATGGAACTCGACGGAGTATGGCAAGGGGCAATAATAGGTCTGAGAATTGTGATGTCTGGTATGGCATGGGAACTAGGACTGGTATGTGTGGCGAAATCCAATAACATCATGGGTGGCCCCATTCACGTGTTCTCGCCACCCAAGATGGAAACGTTTAGATGACACGTGAGGAAGTTGTATGAGCGGCGTGCTTGTGTGTTTCTCTATTCTCATTGTATACGGGTCTCTCCGTCGTAGACCCGTGGTATTGTAAATGTTAACGTCGTATTTTACCAACTTTGGTTTTATGTGGTCGACGATAAATGATGGCTTTAATATTGGGTTTTCCCCACGTATATTAAGGTTTGAATAGAATGCGTCATTTCCACGTGTCGGTGTTTAATTTCGTTCATTTTACGGTCGTGTGAGTTTGGGTCGAATGTCCGTGTTCACGGCAAATTTTTATTTATATAGATTTTATCTATGTTTTATGAGTTGTGTATCATGTTCCACCGTGTTGGGTATTTCGAGATATAATCTTTTACCCGCGTTTTATAAAGATTGGGAGTTCTCTCTCTATTCTCATTTTGAACAAGTTTTGGGTTAAATTTAAGTTTATGAAAGAACGTTTTATATTGAAAAATCTTATTTCATGCCGCATTGTGACTAAAAGAGAGAAAACTTTAAGAGTTTGATACCATGAGCATGTTGTCTTGGGTTTTACAAATTTTTATGGCACATGTTATAGGACGGAAAATTATTTTTCATATGCATAGCATAAATTGATGCATACTAGGACCCTGGTAGTCCGTTTGAAAATTTCGTTACTCACCTTTCTTTACCGTTTTATTAACATAAGTACTGATCAAATGAGTTTTGAAAATGGTTTTATATGCGTGGCATTGGTGATAAACTTTGAAACCTATCGAATGCACGATAGTGTATATTTACCGCATGTTTAATTGTTATAAAACTTATGTATTTGAGAGTTTTATAAATTTCAAATTGGCATGGTAGTGTGAAAAACCTTGAATTCATTGGGCTATAGGTGTGAGCCCCCTCGTGTTAGAAGTCGATATTAAGGAATAAAAGAGTCCTCGGAGTATTGAGGTATTAGACATGTGCTTTCTCCCAGTTAGTTAAGTGACAATATTTATGCTTCGTTAAACCTACGTATTAATATTGTGTTCGGTTGTTTGGGTATGGTTGGTGTTGGAATTGTGGGAATTTGGTGCGACGGTGTGCTATGTGTCGGTGGTGTACTATATTGTTGATTATTCGTGGATAATGATGATGTAATGGTTGACTGGTAAGGATGCTGGATTTGGGTGACTACTTCCAAGAGTAGGTGTCAACTTTGAATCGACATTGTTAGTCGGGAATGAAATATTTGGTAGTATACTCACGTTGCAGAATGGCCATCTCGAGGTTAGGTGTTGGCGCGTGATTTTGAGGACAATGATGGTTAGTGTGCTTCAATGTACTTTCGTTAGATCTGGTGCGTCTGTAGGACGAGTGGTAAACTTAAGGAAGTTAGATGTTGATAATTAAGAATCAATCATTGGTATTTTGATAATTGTCAGGACTTTCGCTGATTTGGAAATCGATGCTTGAGTGCATGGTTGGAGTTTCGTGGTAATGTTTATTGGAGACATTTGGTGAGAATGTCGAAGTAGACTTTAAGTACAAATCGATTATTGAAGAGACCTTGATGCGTCGAAATTAGAAGTAACTAAGGGAAATGTTTGCCTTGGAGTATTCTTGGTGGAAATGTCTAATTAAGGTCGTAAGTTACTTTTGAGGTATTATGAGCAGCATAAGGTTGGGAGGCAACCGAGATTTATTGGTTAAGAAAATGATCAAGCAAGGACTTGATGTTCATTCCGTCATCGGTGAGTTATGTCGAACCTTGAGATTAAGTTTTGTAATGTCACGTTATGAGAAACTCGACGACAACCTCAACCGGGTTGTAATTGGGTTCGGATACGAGGTAAGGTTTCGTGGAGGCATTTTTATGGGAGATTAATCGATCTAGCCAAGTGCTATATTGGGTTCTTGGTTGGTGCCAGATTTCGAGGACGAAATCTCTTTTAAGGTTGGGAGGATTGTAACACCCCGATTTCCGAAGGGTATCATTTCAAGTTAATACCGAAAGCGATATATTAAGGAAAAATAAGATATTTTATTTTGGGTCTGAATCCTTGATTTTATAGTTTAGATGGATGAAGGATTCAATTACGAGTCCAACGGTTCTTTCCGGAGCGAAAACGGAGCTATAATGAAGAAGTTACGGCCGAAATAGTGTTTAGGACTTTCGGTACATTTCGCGCGACCCTGCCTCGCGATTGTGACAGGGCACTGTCACGAGTCACTGTCGCGAAAACCCTCTAGTGCGTAAAAACGGGTTTTTTCTTCATTTGGCCATAACTCTCTCATTTCAACTCCGATTTGGGCGATTCAAGTTGCTACGGTTTCGTTTTTGAGAGCTTTTCAAGGATCAAGCAAGAGATTGGAAGTTTATTGAAGTATACTAGAGTATTTTGTGGTGGTAAGCTTCTCATCCCTCACTATTCATTTTCTTTCCCAAAGTTTTCTAGGGTTTCATCCACCCTTTGTTCTCCCTTTCATAGATTGAAGGTTTGTAATCATTTTGGTGAACTAGAAGTGTTTTGGCTGGTGAATTCAAGTTTGGGTTAAGGTAATCTTCTATCCTCTTCGGTATTGGAAGTTAGGGTTTCGGTATTAGTTAAGGTATCCATGTATATGGTTTGGGAAATTATTCTTTGTGGTTGATTATGTTTATTGGTGGCTGAATATGTATGGATTTAGGTTTTGGAAGTTTTGTCTTCAGAATCCAAGTGTTCTTCAAAAGAGCTCGTTGGGTGAAATCTAGATTTAGTCTAAATCTAACAAGGTGAGTTTACTAAACTTTTGTTAAAACTGGATACACATCATATTTGTTTAATTGTTGTTATTATCACATATTTGCTCAAAATGGTCACCTTTACGGGTTTAAGTATTTGATGGTATTTGATGTTATTTCAATGAGATTATGTGAGATATATGTATATGAAGTATCATCCCATGAGTTACTCTATGTTGTGTAATTATTTGGGGATTTATATTATGTGTGCCCACAATGGGTATTTGACATGATTAAGGAATATATGTTTGGTATAACATGATGATTTCCATTCGGAATACACTCTTGGTGTTATTGTATCTACAACGTGGCTATGTGGATATTCATGTCATATGATGGATTTACATGCTTAGGATAGTAATATTGTGTTCTTGGTTGATACCCGAATGACTAACGGGTTGAAACACATCTTTGAGACCTCCTATATGCATTATGTGGACGAACCAAGTCCGTGATTCACTATAGGAATGTAGGTAGGTGATATTTGGAGAATTTCCTAAGGCGGTAGTCTCCTATGTACCTAGACCTCCGCCGTCGGGGAATTTCCTAAGGCGGTAGTCCCCGGAGCATGTCGGGCCTTTGAGTCGCCAGAGAAAGTGGCTTCAAGGTGCATTGCCTCTTTGGGTGAACCGGATTAGAGATAAATGCATTATGTGGACGAACCAAGTCTGTGATTCACTATAGGAATGTAGGTGGGTGACATTTGGAGAATTTCCTAAGGCGGTAGTCTCCTATGTACTTAGACCTCCGCCGTCGGGGAATTTCCTAAGGCGGTAGTCCCCGGAGCGTGTCGGGCCTTTGAGTCGCCAGAGAAAGTGGCTTCAAGGTGCATTGCCTCTTTGGGTGAACCGGATTGGAGATATGGGTCGCTCCCGTTGACTCCACATCTACGTGATTAATTGGTTAACTGCTGATAAGAACTGTAACTGTTTATGGTATGCTTTACTTGTTCAACTCACTAGGCTTTTTGGCCTAACACTTGTTTGGTGTCGATGTGTATCTCAGGTTCTAGCGGCTCCGGTTCTAATCTGGCTTGGTACTTGGGTGAGAGATTTGGGAATATTGCGATTGGACTTACTTTTGGTAGTAGAACCTTTGGGTTTATAAATGACACCCTTATTTGTAATCTATTTTTCTAGTGATGGAAATTAGATTAGTTGGTGGTTATTTATTGTTCGTTTATTTACGACCGTATTTAAACAGGTTTGTGTATTTTCCCATTGTTGGGAGGCTTTTGCTTTGCCAATTTTAAATAACGCATGTCCGTTTTTCGGATTTTTGTTATCCCTATTTTAGGGTGTTACACAATTACTTATTTAATTTACTTTATATCCTTACTTTTTCATTTTTCATTTTACACCGTTATCATATTAACACAAATAATCGTATATGAACAAAAATGCAATGAAAAAATACGTTCTTTTTTTTTTACAAATTATACCATTTTAATCGTCTCGTCAATACCTTCAAAACGAGCCCAATATTGAATATTTTTTAATTTAACCGTACTATTAAATATCAGAATCTATACTATATAATGAAAAAATTAAAACGGTTATTTTACAAACTTTTGTACAATTACATTTACCATCCTTACAATATTATATTTATCATCCTTACAATTACTTATTTAATTTACTTTATATCCCTTATTTTGTTCATTTTTCATTTTACACCATTATTATATTAACAAAAATAATCATATATTAACAAAAATGCAATGAAAAAATATGTTCATTTTTCTACAAATTATATCATTATAAGCGTCTCCTCAATATCTTCAAAACGAGCCCAATATTGAATATTTTTTAATTTAACCGTACTATTAAATATCATGAATATTTACGAAATAATTTGTTTTTCTATCCATACGTTTTATTTTTTTTTCCACCGTTAGCACGTTAAAAATACATAATCGTAAAATACGTTTCATTCTTATTATAAATAATATCATTATAATTTTTTTCGTCAATAATTGTAATATAAACTAATTATTGAATATCTTTATGGGTTTAGGTTTCATAAGTTGTGATTCTTATGTCATTGTTGATTATTGATAAAATGTATATAAGAAAATAACATTAATTGTTCGTTCTTTACTTACATTCCGCTACATCGCGCGAATATATGCCTAGTAATAATAATAATAATAATAATAATAATAATAATAATAATAATAATAATAATAATAATAATAATAATGGTGGTTATAACCACATTTTAAACCGTAGTCATTGGATCATTTTAATCTAACGGTTTGAATGAGTTCTCCAGTTCTTTCTTTTTTTAGGGTTCTCTCCGGATCTCACCCCATATATACGGTAAAAATCAAAGGAGAACCTTGAAAAACAAAAGAATCATAGAACCATGAAAAAACGGATGGAAAAATATATCAAAATGGATGTCAAGTTAAAGATAATAAAATGATCGAGTTTTTGTTGTAATTTGTTTCACTCTAATTTTTGTTATATTTCACCAATTTTTGATTTAAAAAATAGGGTGAGATATTTTTATTTTTTTATAATGGTGGTTATAACCACATTTTTAACCATAGTTACTGGATCATCTTAATCTAACGGCTTGAATGAGTTCTTCAGTTGTTTCTTTTTCAGGGTTCTCTCCGGAGGATCGTGTGAGAAGTTGAGTTAACGTTGAGAAGCGTGAGAAATGGATCTGAACCGTAGATCTCTTTTAATCTCAAGTCCTCCAATGAATTGTGTCTTAAAAGAGAATTGATCTGGTGCATCTCAATGCATCTCATCTTAATGTGCATCCATTTCTCGTTCAACGGTTGATAATCACTTCTCATGTTTCTCACCGTTAACTCAACTTTTCACTGGAACCCAACCCTATATATATATATATATATATATATATATATATATATATATAGAGAGAGAGAGAGAGAGAGAGAGAGAGACTTAAGTTCGCGTGAGACCAAACAGTTTTCGTGAGACCGGTGAGACCAAGCTTTAAAGTATGAAACTTCACACCAAAAAACTGTGAATGTAAAAAAATCGAACTTTGCATAGGGAAAACACCATAAATGTTACGTTCACGGTGTTTTTCGCTGTGAATGTTCGTTTTTTTTACCTTCACAGCGTCTTCACTGTGAAGGTTTAGATATACCTTCACAGTCTTTTATCTGTGAAGATTTGATTTTTTTAAACTTGGTTTAGGTTTTTTACCTTCATAGTGTGATTACATTTTGAAGGTTCGAATGTTTTTTACCTTCACAGTGTTTCGGTGTGAAGTTTCATGTTTTAAGGCTTGGTCTCACGCGGTCTCACGGAAATAGCTTGGTCTCACGTGAACCTGACCCTATATATATATATATATATATACATATATATTTGTTTTTACCCTTTTTAATGGGAAAAAAGACGGACAGTTGTGGAGGGGGGGGGGGGGGTAAAAGGACTAAGATAACTTTTGATTTAACTAAGTTAACATATTTTATTTTAACGATGTTAGTTAGAGGGACCATGGTTGTGACAAATTGAATACCACGAGGACTAAATCCATAATAAATGTAGTAATGGGACTGTAGTCATAAAAACATCAAAATAGAGGGACCAAATCCGTAATTCACTCAATATCTATACTATATTATAAAGCACGGATAAAAACTCTTAAATACAAATTATTATGCAAAAGGTACCATCATTTTATGCAAGATTTTAAAAATCTCTTAATTTACAAGTATCAAAGCACGAGATACATATTACTACCGGAGATTTCTAACACACACCAATTTGATATGTGCAAAACCTTCCTTTTATGCAGATCTTTTCATGTATTGCTATTAATTAATATATTATATTACCATAAATTTGTTTTAATTATATTATTAAATATGTAATTGGTTATTTTTTCTAGATGTCATTAAAATATACAAGATAATCATTGAATTCTAACAAAATACTTAATTTTTTTATATAAAAACATTATATTATTAAGCCTAAATTAAACAAATTTATAAAAAAAAACATTATCACTTTCTCAAAACTATCAAAAATCGTACTGTAAATCAACAAAAAAGTAAAATAAAACATTAAAATCGTGATGTATCTCGCTGCATTGCGCGAGTACGCTTCTAGTAATATATAACAAGGTGATCAAAATTTACAAAACATAAATAACGAGTAAAGTTCAATTTTGCTCCCTAATGGTTGTAATTTTTAACTGATATAAACCCTAAACTTCAAACACTCAGATTTGGTCTTTCACATTCGTCAATTTACAACGCTTTTCATCCCTCTGTCTAACGGCCGTTAAAATTTTCAATTAAATCCAATTAGATGAGGGGTATTTTGGTCAATATACGTTTTTCCTGGAATTTTCTTTAAAAAAAAGGAAAGAGGATCATTGTATCTCTGTGAAAGCTTCGTCCCCGCCCACATTCCGACAAGTCCCGACCACCTTCTTCGACAACGACCAATGATCAGATACAACACATTTTTTCCTGGAATGAACAACTAACTTAAAATTTCTAATAATACATCAGATAAAGGGTAAATCCATTTCTATAAATCAATACTTGAATGACCTCGAATAGCAAATCCGGAACTAACATTAGCAATTGAGAAACCCAGCCTTACATAAAGAATAGATCAAGGTCGAGTATTACTAAAACCTAATAATAGTGGCTATCTTCAAATATGAAAGACATCACCGAATAGCTAGATCCTTCTCGTGCATCTATCTAGCACTCAATTCATCACAATACCGCTAGTACCAAACCCCAACAAGGACCTGATGCACATGCTAACAAGTAAAAAGGGCCAGACTTAACGTCTAGTGGGAGTTCAAACAATTTTCATCTTAAATGAAAAATGGTAAAAACTGAAAATATGTTATTTAAATCACAATTTTCAAAATGAAATGTATTTAGTATAAAATCAACATCCTTTCCAAAAACCCGTCATTGTCGTTCAACCAATGATCATCAAGTTCAACCACCAACGATTTATATTTTGTATAGGACCCCTGATGATCCAAGCTATGCTCGTTCACTAGAAATTACACTATATGGCCAATGACAAATGTTCAACTTCAAGGGCGCGCACCGTAATGCCCAGATGACCCAATACCTAATTTTCATTTTGTGTGTCGCCACTTTGGTATAAATGACAACAAAACAAAACTCAAAAGCTGGATAATTTTTTTTAACATTTTATAGTTGGTTGGATGAAATATCTGACATCTTTTGCAAACTTTGTTGGTCTCCTCATATATTAAATATCCAAAAAAAACTTAATACCTGTTTTCTTCATTTTCTGTCATGTATACTAGTTTTTATCTTAGAGATTTTTTTGTGGAATTTATTTTTTTCATTTTAGAGATCCATTAATACATATTATACATGTAATATAAAAAGTTAATGGGTAATTTAGGTATATAGCATTACATGAGGTTTTAATTAAATCCATGACAATTTGGTTTATTAAAAAAATATATCATACTCGTTAAAAAATCATGATCTAATTAAAATCTTATTTAAGATTGAGTAAATTGCAAATTTGGTCCCTATGGTTTGTTGTTTGTTGCATTTTTGATCTCTACAAAACAATTTATTGCAAAAAAAAAATTGTGGTATGCAAAAGGGCTTGGTTTGGGTCTCTCTGACTAACTCCATCAGATTTCTATCCATTAAAACCCCCATGTGACTTGCACACACAAGGACATATTGGTCATTTTACAAACAACAAACCACAAGGACCAAAATTGCAATTTACTCTATTATTATTATTTATTATTATTCCATTTTTCAAAGGGTGTTGCTATGTGCACCATAGTCTATGGTGCCTATAAGTATAAAATTCTAAAATCAATGCAATCATTTGTAGGTTTATGATATGACTTCTATACTTTTAATTAAAAAAATGATTATGTAATCATTTGTAGGTTTATCACTTTTAATTAATTTTTTACATTTTTTTTAATGATATTCACTTTCATATTAATATAAATAATAATTTTTTTAATTTTTTTTAATTTTTTGTATATGTATTTTTCTTTTAGAAAAACATATTAATTTAATCTTAAATTTTAATACAAAAAAACAAAAAATATAAAAAGAATAACTATAAATGAAAATAAAATTTATTTGACATAATAAATTTAGTTTTATAATAATAATAATAATAATCACTTGATTATATAAAAAAAGTGGTACATATAACACAAAAGACTATGAAAAAATAAACTTTCGCTTAAATAATAAAATCAAATATAACATGATTAGTAAATATAAAACTTAATTTTTAACAACTAATCCGCTATATTTACAAAAGTTTTTTGAGTTGGTTTGAGTTTCTTATAGAATTCTAAACGTGACATATATATGGTTTCCCATCCAGTTGCTGACGGGATTTTGTGACGGGTCCATAATGCTGAAATGGGAGGCATTGGGTACTCTCCTTTTAACTGGACCATCACATAATGGTTGTTGTTTACATGTGAAATTGTAAAGACACGATGATATTGAAACTCTTCGGGACCTTTCCAGAGAGGAAAACAAGTCATAGAGCCTCCATTGGTTAAAAGGTGAAGGATCACACCAAACCTGTTGGCTATCAATATACCTGTCTCTGGCATAGTCATCCAGTGTTGCTCTGGTGCTGGCGAATCCCAATAAGACAACGAAGTAAGTATTTCATCGATTCCATAGAAAACTGTAGAGTATGCCCCATATGAACTCATTAACTCGTCTAATAATTCATGACGAATAGAGAGCCATTGGTCTTCGCCATACCCGAGACAAACAACTATTGATCGAAAACCACAATTCCCATCACCCCTTACATCTTGTATATTCGTGATGTATGGATGAAAGATTTCTGGAATTTGCTTCAACAATAAAGTATGTCCCTCCGGCAGTATCTCGTTTAAGTCAATCTGGTGTGAAGATTGGCTTATTAGTTCATCGTTCAAGTCCATGAAGGATGAGCTATAAATCGGTGGTTCCTCGTTCAAGTCCATGAACGATGAGTTATGCCTAGGCGGTTCCTCGTTCAAGTCCATGAAGGATGAGTTATGCCTAGGTAGTTCCTCGTTCAAGTCCATGAAGGATGAGCTATGGCAAGGTGGTTCCTCGTTCAAGTCCATGAAGGATGGGCTATGCCTAGGTGGTTCCTCATTCAAGTCCATGAAGAATGGGTTATGCCTAGGTGGGTCATCGTTCAAGTCCATGAAGAATGAACTATGTGTAGGCAGTTCTTGATTCAAGCCCGAACAACTGTATCTGTGAGGAACTTGAGTTTGATGATGAACACGCTTCACTTTTGGGCGTCCACGAGTGTTCTTCTTGACCGAAGGTTCACCGATCAAGATTTTTGATGGATCCATTATCCCTCTCAACTTTCTTAAAAAACTGGATTTGCCATGACCCGGTTGATTGTTGAATATTTCTTTAAACTTTTCCATATCATGATCACAATTAAGATCACCATATTCCACAGATATAGAAGGAGACAAATCAAGCTTTTTCCAAAAAGTATCAACCGAATCTAATGGAATGGGCATATCTGCATAAAAAAAATTAGAATATCATTAATAAGTAATAATGGCATGAATATCAATTTCAATTAAACATACCTGCACCGATGTATATCGCAAGTTCGTGCGCACACGGTAGCCCAAAACACGTACGCAGTTGACAACCACAGTTCTCCGGAGTTACAAAATACATGCATTGGCTAGGGTGGAAGGTGGTTTTGTTTTTTTAAAAAAAAGTTGGAAGGTGGTTTTGTTTTAAAAAAAAATTAAATGAGATTTTTTCAAAACACATGCATTGGCTAGGGTGAGTTGCAAAATACATGCATTGGCTAGGGTAGAAGGTGATTTTGAAATAAAGTCAATATAATTGTATTTAGAAAATAGACTATGATTGTTTATTGAAATTTTCTATAAACATACACTGAATATCGTCATCTTGTGCAGACACACATATTTTAAAAAGTAATTTTTGACATATAATAAAATAATTAAATTAAAAAATATTCAATATTGGGCTCACTTCGAAGGTATCGAAAAGACGATAGTAATGGTATAAGTTGTTAAAATTAAAACGTATTTTTTAATCTATTTTAGTTAATATACGATTATATGTATAATTAAATCCAAAAATATTCAATATTTGGCTCATTTCGAAGGTATCGAAAAGACGATAGTAATGATATAAATTGTTAAAATTAAAACGTATTTTTTTTATTCTATTTTAGTTAATATACGATTATATGTGTTAATATATGAAAAATGTAAAATAAAAAATGTAAAACAAAAAGGTATAAAATAAAACAAGGATTATAGTTTAGGGACAAAAAATGTAACTATAATTATTAATTTACAAAAACAATGAAATTGATGTGACGGATTGATAAGTGATTAAGATTATATTTGACATTTGATATATTTAATGTATAGACTATGGTGCACATAGAACAACCCTTTTTGAAAACATAATAATTATATTATATGATTAAGAAATAATTATCACTTGATTAAAAAATAACCTTTTTAATGAAACATTGTTAAAACTAAAATGACAAAATTTTAATTAATTAATAATATATGTTTAAGTTTTATCAACCAAAATTATAATAAAATAATTTTTACTTTCGCTTTTACTAAATTTCATTTTTAACAAAAAATAAATTATTCAATAAAAATAAATTAAAAATATGAAGTTTTTGATTATTTATATAAACTATAATATATATATATAATTAAAAACAAAAAAAATTCTAGCACATATTAAAACGATATATGAAATAACTTTTAAAAAAATAATTATAACTAAATTTATAACTTATTGAACTCGACTTTCTAATAGATTTTATAAATAAAGTACCCTATAATTATTAAAATGATGTTAATATGCAAAAAAATTAAAGCACATGAATTTTGTTAAGAATATTTGAGAAAGAGGCTCGACCAAAAAAACACAAAAAAGGGTTGGAGATGCCCTTATAAGTATATAACATTTTTGTTATATAATTAATGTTGTAATATCAAAAATAGAAAATTTGTTGAAATTGAATGTGATTCTTTTTTTAAAATTTTGAATTTTGTTTTTTCACTTTAAAGAAAATTTGAATAATTTGTTGGAGTTGTTACAAAGGTTTTTCGGTCGCTCCCCATCTCTCAAACATCCCTAACAAAATCCGTATGCTTTAATATTCTTGCATGTTACATCATTTTAATAATCGTAGAATAATTTATTTAAAAAATCTAAAAGAGAGTTAAGTTCAATAAGATATAAGTTTAGTTATAATTACTTATTTTTAAAGTTTATTTCATATATCGTTTTATTATGTGCTAGATTTTTTTATATTATATATGTTATATTTTATAATCAAAACCTCATGTTTTTAATTTGTTTTTATTGACTAGTTTATTTATTTTTATTATAAATGAAATATAGTGAAACCGAAAATAAAAATTATTTTATTATAATTTTTGTCGATGAAACTTAAACATAAATTATTAATTAATTGATTTTGATGTTTTATTAAATAAGTTATTTTTAAATCAAATGATAATTATTTATTAATTATATATTATAATTATTATGTTTTAAAAAATGGTATAATAACAAAAGGGTAAATTGCTTTTTTGGTATATTTATTATGTTTTAACGAATGGAAATCTGATAGAGTTAGTCAGAGGGACCTAAACCAAACACTTTTGCATACCACAAAGGGTTTCTTACAATAAAAACTTTGTAGGAACCAAAAGTATTAAAAACAACAAACCATAGGGACCAAATTTACAACTTACTCTTTAAGATTTTATACCTAAATATATTGATATTTTATAGAGTACAACCATAAAAGTTTCCTTATTTGATTCGACACCCCATTAATTAATCTGAAAAGAGACAAAATCAAATAGGCCTCATAAAAACATGTAGTTAATTAACCCTCTAACTAGTCAATAATGTATTGTATTTTGCTTTTATAAATATAATCTATATATCTCATACTCAAATAAATAAACACCACTAACTTATACAATAATATGAAACAAACCACATACATCTTGTCTTATTACGAAGAATGATTCTGTTTGGGTGTTCACGGTTCGTTTTGGGGGTTAAAACAAATTACAAATGGCGGTTTAGAAAATTTTCAAACCGAGCAGTTTGGTATCAAGTGATAAAACCGGTCAAACCGGACCACAAAAATGCGGTCTAGTCTGACCGTTTAGGCGGTTTGGGCCTCTTATGAGCTTTAAACTAAAAAAACATAAACTCTATATCCAATATAAAATTTCTACTAACATAACCTTATTAAAAAATAGTATATCGAATTATAAAAGAACACTTATATATTAAATTAAAAACATTGAGCAAGTTGGAAAAAGGTTAAACAAGTTCACCAACAATAGTTGAATTTTGGGCAAACATTGATAAATTCGAAGGACGATTTAAATTTAGATTGGGATTTTTAACGTATCTTAGAACTTTATCAATTTGGATAACACAATCAATTGAGAAAATGAAAACTAAAGACATAACTCTTTGACGAACTTTTTTAATTGGACAATAAAAGCTGAGCCTACAACATAAAAACTAAATAGGATTAAAAACATGCGTATTTTTGGCGGTCGGTTCGGTCTAGACCACTCAAAAAAAGGGTCAAACCGCAGACCAGACCGGATCGAGCGGTTTGACTATTTTTCAGACCGGACCGGACCGTCAGACTGCTCAAACCGTAAAAAACGATCCGATTTGACTTAGTTTGAGCGGTCCAACGGTTTTTTTGAACACCCATATATATATTTAAGTTGGAGTTTAGGCGATGATAATCAAAATATTTTAATTTAATAAATAGAAATTAATACCCATAAATTGTGTGTTATTATGGGTGGTTGAAAGGGGAAGAACCACTAGGAATAAATATGATTTGGATATATGGTAGGAATTGGTGATGATGAGCATGTGAAGAGAACTAGGGTTCCAATCTTAATTAAAGAAACCATCAAGTTGATTAAGAAAAATGCATATGGTATTTTATAATTCGACAAAGTAGAGTAGTTGTAGAAATTTTAGTTAAGTTTCCAAAGTAAATTCACCCAATTCAATAAACCATATAAAACAATACAAATGTGTCAATGGGTAAATGCAAAGACATATTTTAAAAGATGGCGAATACTTTTAAAAAAGTAAACATTTGAATATATTAGTTATAGGGGTCAGGTTCACGTGAGACCAAGCTGTTTCCGTGAGACCGTGTGAGACCAAACCTTAAAACATGAAACTTCACACCGAAACACTGTGAAGGTAAAAAACATTCGAACCTTCATGATGTAATCACACTATGAAGGTAAAAAAACCTAAAGCAAGTTTAAAAAAATCAAACCTTCACAGATAAAAGACTGTGAAGGTATATCCGAACCTTCACAGTGAAGACGCTGTGAAGGTATAAAAAAACGAACATTCACAGCGAAAAACACCGTCAACGTAACATTTACGATGTTTTCCCTATGAAAAGTTCGATTTTTTTACCTTCACAGTTTTTTGGTGTGAAGTTTCATACTTTAAAGTTTGGTCTCACCGGTCTCACGGAAACTGTTTGGTCTCACGAGAACTTAAGTCTAGTTATAGGTGCTTAATTAAATGAGAACTCAGTAACTTATGAGATTCGTTCCGTGATATCCAATGTAAGTCACTTATTTTAATTAAATTATTTTATAAGTTCTTTTGAACAAAAATTATTTTATAATTTAATTAATGATTGATGATGATTTGGTCATTTGTGAATTAGATATTATAATCATCATCCACGATTTTGTTTCGATCATTATCTCATTTGATTTTTCAAACAGAATTTACCCTAATAACCTTATTAAATAAGCAAACCTTGTGTCCTCTACTAAACAACCAATGACATCAGTGGGTATCACAACGTGTATTTTAGGGATGTGACAACAAACAACGTATATACAGTGGGTCACATCGTGTATTTCAGGGTAACACAACGTGTATACAGTGAGTATCATAGTTGGTATCAATGTGTATCAGTGGGTATATAGAGAGAGAATGATCCTAATTAATGTATCACAATGTGTATACAGTCGGTATTACAATGCAATGTTTATGCCAAATGGGAGAGGGGAGATGAGAGAGAAGAGAAGGAGATAAGATTTCTTAAATGCCTAAAATGCCCTTTTTTAAAACTTTAAAGCAACATTACCAAAATTATCAATTCCTTATTTAACCTTTGATTTGTCGTTGAGATTTTATCTCACAGATCTCACAAAATACTGAGTTCTCTCTTGAATGGATATATATATATATATATATACATATATATATATACATATATATATATACATATATATATATACATATATATATATATATATATATATATAGAGAGAGAGAGAGAGAGAGAGAGAAGGGGGGGGGGGGAGAATCAAATGAAAAGTTGATCAATTTTTGAGTAAGGGAGAAGTTCTAAGATCATATATGATTATGCAAAAGAACATTTAATCATATATGATTAAACACATATTGCATTGATTAACACATAACGGGCGACATTTGGTCGCGTTCACCAAGTCGCCCACATCCTTTTTGGATGTATTTAAACTAGATGGATGGTTGAGATTGGTTTATATGGTTTGTACTAATTACCCAACATCCATTGAGACCGATCGAGAACTCAATGAGACAAATCGAGAACCCATTTATTGACTTAATGTGTGTTGGTGTTTGTAAAACCACAACCTATCACCTTCATTTTCCGTTGAGATCGATGGAGAACATATCGATTGATTAATTGTGTGTTCAGGTGTGTAAAACCATATATAACTTACCACTTTCATCTTCTATCGAGACTGATCGGAAACCCATCAAGATTGATTGGGAACCTATCGAAGCCAATTGAGAACCCAATAAAGAAACACAAGAGTATGTAGGATTGAAAACATGGTATATTCTTGATAAATAGTATGTATATGCATGATTAGTATCATACTGATATGAATTCTGAAGAGTTGTTGTATACACGTGAACATACATAAATATTCATGATGAATGTTATAGTGATAATGTATATTCATGATTAATATCATACCGATTTGAATACTGGATATGTGAATAAGTTAAATAGTTCAAATGTGAACTAATCAACGGGTTCACATATGAACATATAGTTTATATGTGAATCACACAGGTTCACATATAAACATTGTTGTCGCTTATTTGTAAAAGTTACCACACTATCTCTTTATTTTCTGTAGATCATACGAGGAATTATCCAGTGCTTCACAGTCAAAGCTGCAAATGTTAACAAGATGAAACGCTAAGATTACTTTTTTATTTCTCACACACTTAGCATTTCTCATTTGAACCAATGGCTATAATATAGCTATAGGTTCAAATGAGAAATGCTAAGTGTGTGAGAAATAAAGAAGTAATCCTAGTCATTCACACAATCAAGAATTGATTTGATTGGTAAAAGATTACGGCTATTCAAAAATAGAAGGATGGTTTCGTAATTTTTACAAATACGCGGGACGAGTTCATATGTGAACTTGTGTGGTTCACATATGAATTATATGTTCATATGTAAACCTGTATAATGCACATATGAATTCTTTTAACTGATTCAGATATAAGCCTTTGTGATTCATTTATGAACTAATTAACTCTAGGTTCATATGTGAATCAGTTGAACTAATTAACAGATTCACATATGAACCTTTGTGATTAACATATGAACTAATTAAGTGATTTCATATGAATAAAATAACTAGTTCACATATATAGTTCATATGTGAATTTATTTGTCGTCTATTTGTAAAAGTTACGAACCTACCCCTCTATTTTCTGCAGACCATGCGAGAAATTATCTGGTGCTTCATAGTCAAAGCCGCAAATGTTGACCAGATGCAGAATTAAAATCATTTCTCTATTTCTTACACACTTAACATTTCTTATTTAAAAATCGATATATATATATATATATATATATATATATATATATATATATATATATATATATATATATATATATATATATATATGGGACGTATCTTTTACAAACCAGTCAGATTATGCAAACTTTGTGAACCAATCTTAGCCATTCATCAAGTCTAATGAATATATGATTTTATTATGTTTCCTAATTTAAAATCATGATTATAATGAATAAACTTAACATTTTCCATATATATCACAATAATTATTAATGAATCATAATCATTATCCATAAATATATTTATTGTTTCATAAAATAGTGGTTTGCATAGTTTGTACAAATTGTTTGGTTTGTAAAAGAAACGTACCCTATATATATATATATATATATATATATATATATATAAAAGGTAAAAGAAGAGGAATTTAAGGACACTTGGAAGACTTATTGGTTTTAAGTAAGCACAACTTTTTTTAGTTTTCGTCTTAATTAGGGTCTCGTTAGAACTGTAGGTTCTAAGTGGTCCTTCACCAGTTTTCTTCGTGTTTCTATTTTATTTTATTGTTTGCTATATTGCATAAATTATATGGCTAGCTTTTTAACTTGATTGATGCTCGTTTATTAAACTCTTATTCGATACGTTTTTACTGAATTGTTTACCTTTTTGGATGAACATGACAAGAGCTGAAAATCTTACCTGGTAAGAGCGATTATAAAGATGGAGAGTCTAATCCAATAAGTGAACATGACGACTCTTACCTATTAAATACTTAACGAGTAAATTGTTGCTTACGATACTGCTTTGATGGACTATAATCTTACTCAGTAAAGTAAGTTAAAATGTTGAATCTTTCCGGTAAGCGCTTACATGGTAAGAGTTTGGGTAAACGATCTCTAAGACTATTTTTTTAGTTAATTATATGAGCTAGTTTATTTTTAGAGCCGATTGAATTTCAATTTTTTTTTACCAGTATCTTTTATTTATTCAATTGATGGTTTATCATATTTTTTATGATATTTTACATTATTATTTAACTTATAAGTAAATTTTTATCAAACATCACTAACATATTAATTAGCTACCTTATTAGTTAACTACTTATTATTAAAAAAACAACTTTTCAGCTAACAACTAATTTATTGTCTGTCTCTTCCAATCTATTTTATTTTGTTAGTTTATATTGTCTTCTAAAGAAAATATTAACTAATGTTTGGATTTGGAATGAATTAATATAAGGTTTCATTAATGTAGGAGTTTAATACACATAAAAAAAGAATATACAATCATTAATAGTTAATTAATGTATTATAAAGGAATGATTTTGATTTTAAGCCGTCAAGAAACAAGAAAGTAGGCATGAATAAATATCAACTTTGTTAATTACCGAATAAATTTAAATACCATGTCTTCTTTTAATTCCATCCGTTACTTGAAAATATGTTAATTTCTATATACAAAATTTATTTAATTTCTATCTTCATTCCCTTTTATGATAAATATATAAATAAAATGATTTTATGTAACTAATGGACCGAACAAAATAAGAAATTTTAAGACAACGAATTTTTATTCGTCAATTACTAGCTAGTCTTAAACGGTCTTGGTCTAAAGAGTAAACCTCAACACCACCAATCCTATACGTAAATATATAAAAAAAAAACAAAAGCTCCACTAGCTTGTAAATCATATATAAATTTAAAGAAATAATTAATTTATAAATACGCAATTTTAAATAAAATAACGTTTGTATTTTCTAGAATCTGAAAATATATATATATATATATATATATATATATATATATATATATATGATAAATTAAAGTAATAAATAATAAAGGACAAAGGGATCTTGCAACTTGCTCCTCCAACTTGCATGCTCCCTCCAACCAAATTCAAACTAATTACATGCAACTTGCAGCTCCCCATTCTTAATCTTCACACACATTTTCTCTCTCTCTCTCTCTCTCTATATATATATATATATATATTATGAGTCAGTTCAGGAGAAAACCACAAAAATTAAAAAAATTAAGAAACACTTTGTTAATCGTTCATCTGGACGTTATACATACATACAAGTAAGTTGTAACATGCATACTTGAATATGCGTGTATTAAAAAAAAAGCTTCAATTATCTATATGTACACATGCATACCATCCAGATGAGCAATTACCAGACTGGTCCTCTGTTTTTCATTTTCTTTGAGGTTTCCCTCTATATATTATATATATATGGTACGACCATGTCGACTCAAATCAAAAGAAAATTAATTCGCAATGCATTCCTCCATTCAAATCCAAAGAATTCAAGACAACCACCTGACAACCACCGTGAACCACCACAATCATCCCTGTACCACCAGTACCATATGGAGACTTCCATCATCTATCTACCTCCCAGAAGACCTCCACCACCACCACACCCACGTGGTCGGCTACAACCAGTGTTCCTCCGCCGTAATCCAGTCGATCTCCGCCCCCATGGAGACAATCTGGTCCATCGTCCGACGCTTCGACAACCCACAAGCCTACAAACGCTTTCTCAAGAGCTGCCAACTCATCCTCGGCGACGGCGCCGACGTGGGTTCCGTTAGGGAGGTCCAGGTTGTGTCGGGGTTGCCGGCGGCATCCAGCATGGAGAGGCTTGAGATCCTAGACGACGAACAACATGTTACGAGCTTCAGTGTCGTTGGTGGGGACCACCGCCTGAAAAACTACCGGTCTGTCACCACCCTTCACTCCTCGCCGACGAATGGCGGCACCACCGTCGTGGTGGAGTCGTACGTGGTCGACGTACCTCCAGAGAACACCGAGGAAGAAACGTGTGTGTTTGTCGATACAATCGTACGATGTAACCTACTTTCACTCAAGCATATCACCCAGAATTTGGCCCATCAATAAAACTAATTATTAGAGAAACTCTTTTGTTGTTTAATGATCCACATGATTTATGTAAAACGTTGATTTATTTATGTACGTATCTTCTTACAAGAGGTTAGAAGGCTAAAGCCAGACCAATATTTTTATTTAATTCATGTTATTTTTTCTCAACAAATTAATTAATTAATTGATGATGGGATTTAGGAAGAGAGGGAATTTAAAACAACAGATCTTTAAAGGAAGTGCTCATCTATCTATAAACTCGAGTCTGAATTCATATGTTAAAACAACATGTTGATTATATTAATTACCGGTTTATTTCTCGGAAAACCTATTTCATGTCTAAATTGTTATGCAATCTTCCATGTACTCTCTTGGTTTATTTAATATATATATATATATATATATATATATATATATATATATATATATATATATATATATATATATCCTTCCAATATATATATATAGAGAGAGAGAGAGGGGGAAAGGTTTAAAAAATAACCAAAAAGAGGACAAGAAATTAAAAAAACCCTATCAACTATAGAAATTAGAATGGAGATATTTGAATATAACCGCTTTTATAATCGTAAATTTAGTTTTATTAAAACTTAATCGCGTCAATTATTCACAAACATTGGATTTCAAATAACAGACTGTTTACCAAATGCTTATTGTGGTAAATGCTTATCAAGTTATGTTACCTTATCGAATGAATATGGCAAAAACAAAGAATCTTACCCGGTAAGAGCTAATGCAATGACCGAGAGTTTTACCCGGTAAGTAATGGCAAAGACTTTTACCACAGTTAATGTTTGCTGGAAAAATTGTTGCATACGATGTCGTTTTGGTTACTAAAATCTTATCGGATAAGTAAGTGATAATGTTAAATTTTACCGTAAACGCTTACCTGGATAAATGTTTGGTAAACAACCCTAAATGAATATATTGATAGTCCGAATGAGTTTATTTGTTCTATTTTCTTTTTTTGGAAAGGGTATCCTGGGCCTATGGCCCAGACTAATCCCTGACAATTAGGGCATTTGGCCCAGCAGCTAAAACGTGCAACCCTGAGTTTATCCTCAATGCTTCTATTTTCTATTTTCTAGTCTTCTATTCTCTCTCTCTCTCTCTCTATATATATATATATTATAATATTCATAAAAATGATTATATCGTATATCGTGGCAAATTAAGCATTTACTTTCGATTAAAAAATTTAATAATATATATATATATATATATATTTGGGAATCGTGAGAAATGACTGTCAACCATTGGATACATAGTAGTATGAGATGCACCGAGATGTAACGGATCAATTCTCTTATGAAACGCGATTCATGAGTGAGTTTGAAATTATAAGTGATCAATGGTTCAGATTCACTTCTCACACTTGTCATGTTAATTAACTCAACTTAATTATAACGCAAACGTTCGCATATATATATATATATACTAGAAGCGTTCTCGCGCAATGCAACAAGATATATCACGATTTTAATGTTTCATTTTATTTTTTGTCGATTTACGGTACGATTTTGGATGATTTTAAGAAAGTGATAATGGTTTTTTTATATAAACTTGTTTAATTAATTAGGCTTAATAATATAACGTTTTTATATAAAAAAATTAAGTATTTTGTTAGAATTCAATGATTATCTTATATATTTTAATGACATCTAGCAAAAATAACCAATTACAAATTTATAGTAATATAATATATTAATTAATAGTAATATATGGAAAAGGAATGCCCTGCACATACCAAATTAGTGGGTGTTAGAAGCATGGAGTAGTAATATGTATATTGAGCTTTGATACTTGTAAATTAAGAGATTTTTAAAAGATTGCATAAAATGATGATACCTTGTGCCTCATAATTTATATTTAAAAGTTTTTTATCCGTGCTTTATATATATATATATATATATATATATATAGATATAGATATAGGGGTTGTTTTATTTGCAACCCACATCTTAACCGTCGGATTCATGATCGGCGGTTACAATAGATATGAGGCCTAATATTTTTAATTAAAAAAACAGAAAAATAAAAATAAAATAACCGTCGATCATGAATCCAACGGTTAAGATGTGGGTTGCAAGGGTTGCAACTTTTTCAAGTTTGCAAAATATCCTTTCAATATATATTACTTTATGTGGTGGTGAAATAAAAAAATGATATCATATATAGTATTAGTTTTTTGTTTTAACCAAAAAAAATGATATTTTTAATATACACCGTCGACATGGCAATTACCAATTAGTAAAACTTATCTTTTTAAAATTTTTGATCATATTAATTAATTTAGAAGGTCCCATGCAAATCATCTCATATTTCATAACTAATTTCTATTTTTTGAAAATTATTCACATAACAAGACACTTTAATTTGGTTGGTTCCAGCAGAAAGTTAAGAAATCAATAACAATTGCTGGATAACAATCACGGTGATATATAGGGTTTGGTTTTTATAATATTGCAGCATTAATTCAAACAGAAAAAATTAATGTTACATCACATAATCAAGTATATATTTGTTGATTATATATATTTTGTTTTGTGGGCATCTTTAATGATTAACACTCAATTAATTTTACACCAAATCTATAAATATATATAAATTTTGATGTAAACAATATAATCTTCTCCTATAAGTAATTGAACAGGACGGAAAACAAGACACACCCAGATAAAACAGGATGAACCTAAAATTAGAGAAAAACCTCAAAACAACTCTTAATCTCGATCAATTTATAAAATCAAAATATGAATATTGAAGGTTACAAATGAACCTATTTATAAACCTAATAAACTAGAGAATGTTATGCTAAATAAATTTTAACTAAGAAAACTTAAAAGATTAACCAAGTAAATATGGATACCAATACTAACCTAACTAGGAAAACAAACTATTTATTAAACCTAAATTAATAAAGAAATTATAAGAAAACTAGGAAAGTAAATAAATAATTTTAATTTAAGGAAAGTGACTTGCTTCAAAAATCCGATAATTAATAGTTATTTAACTTTCTTTCAAACTCGTCTTTCTCTTATCCACCGATCCATAGAAGAGACTTCTAGCATACAGATTTGCTCCATACCAATAATATAAAATCTTACATCAAAATATAATATTATAAGTATATATATATATATATATATATATTTTTTTTTTATCTTCTGGTGCAAAATTTGGTTATAGTGTGACACCAAATTTGATGTGTTACCATTCATTATACTAAATTCGGTGTAAGATTTAATATCTTTAATGGAATTATTTGATCTTTAAATTTAATGTTTGTTGTAAAATTGGTTTAAGAAAAATCATAAAACAATATCAATATTATTTATTCATGGAAAAATACCATAAAGATGTTGTATTTATATATTTTGACCCGATCCGAAAAAGATTGTTGTTTCTATTTTAAAACAAGTAAACATAGTTTATTTTCAAGAAATGTTTTTTTTAATTAAAAATATATATATTAATTTACACCTGTTAAATGTGTATACTATTTTGGATCTATCAATTTGGAGTAGGAGGGGAAGGTAGTCCATTTTAATTCTGCAAGTGGCCAATGTCCTATTTTTAGAAATCGAATCTTTTTTAATTTGGATTTATTTTATATACAATTATTGCTTTCTTTTTACCATATTCAAAACATTATATTAATAAAAACGTGTTAATGATGATCAATATATAGTTCATTTGTACACTGAAATTAATTTCTAATTTATATGTTGATGTTAATTATGATGTACCTGGGGTTCATATATATGTTCATAGCTCATTCAATAAAACTTTAAAAATTACCAACCGAGCAAATAAAGGAGTTAATCGATTCGCGAGTTCAAGTCCATAACACAAGCATCGAGCTCGAACTCGATGATTCCAAAAATGTCCGAGCTCGAGCCTAGATTGAAATAGTTATTTGAGGTCGTGCCTGTTATTATTTTTTCGAGTCAAGCTCGAATAACTTACTACTCGATTCGATTCGTTTACACCATGTACCCTTTGATTAGGGATCACCGTGTCTGTTGGGATGTTTATTGCTTTGGTACCAATTATAAGAAACTAGAAGGGAATTGCATAGCATAAGAGAAACGCAAAGGTTGCAAAGAGCTCGATAACAAACTTATCACTGACTAACGCGGTATAAAACAATGATTAAAGGGTCTTTACCAAATGTTTATTAGATAAGAGTCACTACCCTCACTTACCTTAGTGGGTAACATATAAATCAAGTAATTTGGCATTCATTGTATTTAATTTGAAACAAAATGACAAGTAACTTTGATCGTATCACCGTAAGTGAAACTTTGCATTTAACGCTAATATATTTAACTAAATACTCAAGATATCAATTCTTGCCTTAGATTTGGCCAAATTGGTCGACCAGGGATATAATGCTCCTTAAATTTCTAGCATACGAGTCCACCTAATTTTTTTTCTCTAAAAGTCATCAGTTCAAGTCCTTTAGGGTCATCGGAGAGTTTGTTTAACTATCAAGTTCAAGACTTCATGAGTTCATATGATTAATCAAAGTGCGTGCAAGTTTTCATGAACACCGACAGTTGTCAAAATAAAATTTAATAGGTACTAATTCCAAGTCCCGAAGATGGCCAAAACATAAATGTCATTTGCTTCATAATTAAAAAGCAAGCTCAATGCCGTCTTGTCTGCTTTGGGCTCAGTTGAACTTTGCCCGGGAATCTCTTGCCTATCGCCGTCCCTTCTCTTTTGATCCATGGACGATCCTATTAGGAAACCCACCTCTCTCGATACAACATTCAAGCTCGAAACATGCCCCATTTGGTTCGTTTTGACCAAACTGCAAATGAAAATCGACCCACATGATTCAGAAATGCGTGAAACTCTCGATTTATATCAATTTCTTGGCCATAACGACCTTTTTGTGGTCTCTATGTTTAACAACATTAAACTAGAAATCGAAACCAGTGACTTCGAGCAACGATAAATTTGTTTCACAACACACAACAGAAGATTACCTAATTAGATTTAATTTTGCGACAGAATTGCATCAAATTTACAACAGAAGATATCCAATAATTTACATCAAATTTACAACAAAAGATTACCAGAATTAGATTTAATTTTATGCCGAAACGCAATCCCTCTGTTTATATAACGGTGAGCTCAAATTTACCATGATTCCACTTATATTCAACATGCATTGAGAAACAAAACCCACTTGATATTTATACTATATTATAAAATATATAGCCTATTTTCTTAAAATCTCTTAGGACGCGTTTGTTTTGCGGGATTGGAATGGATTGAATTTCAAGGAGGGATTTGGATTTGGGGGGATTTGAAATCCCCTTCATGTGTTTGGTTTGTAGGATTTGGAATGGATTTCAAATCGATTTCTTTAAAGTCTTGCTTGGTTTGTAAGATTTAGATTTGGATTGAGTTTTTTTTAATTATTATTATTATTATTTGTTTGTTTTATAAAGAATTTATTTTTATTGGTAAACGTCGAATTTGGATCGATACAATTTGAAGTATGAATTACGTTTTAGAATCCATCGGATTTGGATTTCAAATCCAGGCCCAATGCCAAAGATTTCCAAATCCATCATATGAGGGATTTTAAAATGGTCAACGGATTTGAAATCCGGTCAACGAAATTCTTTCCTGCAAACCAAACACAGGATTGGAATGAATTTGAAATCCAAATCTCTCCAAATCCATTCCAATCCCGCAAACCAAACGCACCCTTATAGTTTACGCTTACAACTTATTACTACATATCAAAAAATTTATAAAACATTCACATTTGAACTTCATATAATTAACTGATAGCCAACCAATAAACATATTCAAATACATAATAAATGTTGAGTCTTTGTAATACGTTAGAATAACCATAAACTAGCACCAAATCTTTGGTCAATAAATTATATTAACCTTATATTTATATATCAGTTAATTTCCAATTTTTTTTTGAAGGAAGTTAATTTGCAATTTAAAACCACACAATATCATACAAAAAGAAAATGAAAAAGACAAATAATAAAACGAATGTGTTTAATTTCTCTGCTGCAAAAACTAGGAGGGTGTTTGGTTCACATAATGGAATTTGATGGAATTAAAATCTATCGAAGGAATTTGATTTTGAATGAATTGAAATGAAATTTGATAGAATTTGACCATAAGTTTCGTTGGCAGGAATTCAATTCTTTCACTTGAGCCAAAAAATGATGAATTCTTTAAATTGTGGAATTCAATGGAATTGGAAGGATTCCATCACTTTCATTCCGTGAACCAAACATGAGTTTGAAATTTGATCAATAAAATTGGTTATTCCAATTCCATGAACCAAACAACCCTAGATTTCGTAGAAAAGTAGTCCGATTAGTTTGAATTTTGAATTCTCTCGCTTCAATTGGGTCACAAAGCCATATGGGCTCCAGCCCAACTACGTTTTAGTTAATCGAGTTAACTTTTTGGGCTTTATCCATTCTATTTTATCATATAATTTCATTACACCTATTTACTTTTTATATATTTATTAAAGAACGGCATACATTTTAAAAGGAAAGCAACAATATTAGCAAAAAATAAAAACAACAAACATAGTTCGAACGAAGATCTGTAAGATGTAGAACCAAACGAAACTAAACCTACCAGAAAGAAAGACAAAAACCCTAGAACAAACAAAGGACTAGACCAAACCACCCACACCAACATCGAAAACACAAAACCCAAACAACCGAAACAAAAACGAGAAACGACCACAAAAATCCGACTCTAAGGACATCAATGTTTTGGGGCATTTTTTTGCTCACTCAGGGGTTGTGGCTAGTCAGGGGGCGGGATCGAATTCGGAACCTATTTTGTATTTGGACAAAGTCGTCTTACTTCTTTACCAACTGAGCTACACGTTACACTTAAACAACAATATATAAAAGGAAAAGTGAAGCCGTTTATGAAAAAAGAAACAAACATTTCGATTTAAAATTGTTCATCCAACCTTGACAACTTTCATTTTTCTCAAATTTCGCTCAAATACACAATCCACTATATTTATTCCTTTTGTTTTTTGTAGAATCAAAACTCAGTACAACTTTTATACCCGAAGATTTCTTTACTTTTTAAACAAGAAATTTGGGTTCACTCTGATTAAATCAAACACTTAAGAGGCGTTTGGTTTGCAGAATGAAATTTGATGGAATTGTAATCCATCGAAGGAATCTGACTTTGAATGAATTGGAATGAAACTTAATAGAATTTGACCATGCGTTTGGTTGGTAAAAATTGGATTGAATTCAATTCTTTCACTTAAGCCAATGAATGATAAATTCCTTAATTTGTGAAATTCAATAGAATTCAAAGGATTCCATCATTTTCATTATCTAAACCAAATATAGGATTTAGAATTTGATCAAATGAATTATTCATTCCAATTCCTACAAAATTCATGAACACTCAAGTGCAATTATGAAATGATTCTCTCAAAATTCATGAACACTCAAGTGCAATTATGAAATGATTCTCTCTTGAATGAGTTATGGCAACTAGGTTGCACTTTGAATGATTAAAAGCTTATAGATAAAAGTTACATTTTTCTTTAAGAATAATTTTTTTTTCGTATTAAGCTTTCTTTCTTTTTTTGTCACTTGCTTGCTTACTGAATGCTAAGATATTGTAATATTCATTTTATGTTTTAAGGGTAATTTCAAAACCATCATATACAATCTAAATGTTCATACGGACATCCAGACGTTCGTAGTTTATAACTTTTGAAAGCCCTGGCATTTTAACCGTTTAAACTTAAAAAATATTGATGGCGAAAGCACGTCAAAAGGTACGAAAGTCTATATTGACTATTAGGACGTCTGAGCGTGTTTTCAAATCACTTCGATGTTTTTCATCATAACATGAGACATTTCACTAGAGGTTTTCGTCATAGGTCACAACTGCACGATTTACTTTTTAGAGGTTTTCGTATTTAATCAATTTTTAATTTATTCATTTAAATTTAAAAGTTTGTATTTATTCGATTATATTTATTAATTAATATATTAAAATTAGTAACTAATGTCTACTCTCGTCTAGTCTTCTGCACTTTTTTTCTCATGCAATCTCTCTCTCTCTCTCTCTCTCTCTCTCTAGGGTTGACATTGGGAGAGAACTCAAAAATGAAAAAAAATCGAAGAACCACGAAAAAACGTATGAAAAAAAATATCAAAATGAATGTCAAATTAAAGATAATAAAGTGGTGACTCATTGTCTCCTTTTCTTTTCATTTTGGCGATGGAAGGGCTTGATGCGACCATGAATGAAGTGATTGAGAAAGACTTGTTTCGGGGAGTACTGGTTGGTAATGGTCAGTACCATCTTTCTCACCTTTTTTTATGCGGATGACGCGATCTTTCTTGGGGAGTGATTGCTTCAAAATTCTAGGAATATTATACGTATTCTTAGATATTTTTTCCTAGTCTCGGGACTTCAATTTAATCTCCTCAGAAGCAGGTGTCCACTTCAACTAGGTAACGGAAGTTGCGTCGTTAGTAGGTGGTGGTTGAAGTGGACACCTAGGTAACGGAAGTTGCGTCGTCAGAAGGTGGTGGTTGACAAGTTCCTTGCCAAACTTTCGAATTGGAAGGTTAAAACATTGTCTGTGGGTGGGCATCTTACCCTGCTCAAATCGGTGTTGGGGAGTCTCCCGACATATATATGTGTTTCCCAAAAGTAAGCAATAAAGTAAAGCATGTATTGTAGAAGGGGGGGGGGGTTGAATACAATACACAAAATTTTTTACTTAATTTTAATTCTTTATTGATATGAATATCAAGAATTGCACATAGAAAACAAAGATTGTAGCGGAAAAGAACAACTAAGAACTATTCTTACAATCTAACACAAAGAAGACTTTTTATCACGAAGACAAAATCTTAGAGAAAAAATACTTGCTAACACCTTGCTGAAATTTTGCACCTGAGAAAACTTGAGCTGAAAGCGTGAGTTGCATGGAGAGACCTTCACCCTTTATATATTACCCCATGCATTGAATGCAAAGGACACTTGTCATTTGTTGGATGGGTAGTTGAGATTTCTTCAATAAATTATAAGATATTTGAAGTGACTTATCAAAATACAAAAGGTAACTTTTGTACTATGATAAAACAATATCTTAATAAAATATTTCTGGTACAAATCTTTTTGAGATCTTTTAAGAAGAAAGTCTCAATCAGATCAGAACTCAAGTGAATATCCTCTGAGCAATAGAAGTTTCCATTCTTTTTGTCAGAAGAGCATTGGAAAAGATGAAGTATGGTCAAATCATGAGGATTTGTCATAAAGGGAGTATTACCGACTGGAAGACAATCGGCAGAAAGGACCTCTGTCGAAAGATCGGTAGAGGGATGTCGATTGAAGGGGATCGGCAGGGAGGATTTTTTTCCGAAGAGGAGAAGGCTAGGCAGAAGAAGGTCTGCCGAAGATGTTGCTTATCTTCGGCAGTGGCAGCTTAGTTCTTTTGAAGTTCATCTTGATCCGCATCAGTAGACTTACTTCATGTTGAATTTGGTTGGTCTTCGATTCACCGATCTTTTAAAGCACAACTAAGCTATAACAAAGAACCACAAAATATTCTAAGTATGAAAGTGTACAACATTTTACAGATATACAAATACAAACTGAAAGAGGATGTCATCTTCAAATCTTAGATGACCCAACAATATGTTCTTGTTCAAGATGCCATTTTTGGTTGTCAAACTGTTGGAATCCATTCGGAATCGATTCTTTGTGGGAAGTGAGATGGATGATAATAAGATGTCTTGGGTTAAATGGGATAAAAGTATGGCTAACAAAAAACATAGGGATCTTGGTATCGGAAGCTTATTTGCATTTAATAGGCCCTTACTTTTTAAATGGGTGTGGAGATTTCGAGTTGATCAAGAGGCGGTATGGGTTAAAGTGATTCAATTGATACATGGTGCAAATGGCCAGATTGGATTGGTTTTATCTTCTATGGGTTCAAACTCAACATGGTTGGCGAATTTGAAGGCGTTTTATCCATCTACGAGGTAAAAATGTTGATCTTTTGTCTTTTTGTAAAAAAAAAGTAGGACATGGATCAAATACTTCCTTTTAGCATGATACTTAGTTGGGAAGTGTGTAACACCCTCAATCTGGAAATAGCAACTTATTTAAAATTTTCTAAACACATCAATAATCGATTCGACTACAACCACAATTTAAGAATTAGCCTCAATATATATACACATTCTATACCACAATCTAAGATAAGGACGAGTGCTACTAAACCCAAACATGATGTTATCTCCAACCTGCGGAAGACTTCTCTCACTACATACACTTGTACAAGGCTAAGGCTCGACTTCTTGAAGCACTGCTAGAACCGAACCCCCAACAGAAACCTGATTCACATGCCGACAAATAAAAAGGTTAGGCTTAACGCCTAGTGAGCTCAAGAGTTTTAACATGAATGAATAAATCTTTACAAGCAAGGAAACCAATTTAAAGCGAGATCCTTCGAAATAATGTACTTTAAAATGGAAACGACACATTTTCCCACAATATGCACTTTTAAAGACAATGCTCCCAAACACACGTTTCATATAAAATGATGCAAACCGGAACTCACCCAAGATGGGGTCATAGTTCGACATTCCAATTCATGAAAATGTAAATAATACCTTATACCCCAAAACACCCAAAACACGGGCGAGACATAATACTCGACCCTTAAGTAAAGGAAAATGATTCACAATAATATGGTACACCATTGGAAATATGTAACTCGAATTAATACTTACACGACCATAAAATAGAATGAAATCCAAATACCGAAACGTGGAAACGACGCAGTCCATTCGAACTTTAGTATACGTGGGAAGAACCCAATATTAGAGCCAACATTTACCGTCAACCACTAAAACTCAAATTGGTAAAATACCACATTACCATATAAAATACCACGAATCAACTATGAAGAGATCCGTATAAACCGAGAATAGAAAACACGCAAGTAGGCCGTTCACGCGACTTCCTTGCATATCATCTAAACGTTTCCACCTTGGGTGGCGAGAAAACGTGAATGGCGCCACCCGCGATGTTATTGGATTCTACCCGAACACCCCGACATCCTGGTTCTCATGCCTCTACCGACATCATACCACGGAGCGTTTAACGCCTCTGGCCTTACTCCATTGGAGTTCCACTTTCGAGGGCTTACAGGCGTGAGCGCCTATCCAATCTAGACGAGTTCCAACCCAGCGGTTCATGCCACCTATTGTTTACTCGCTAGCAACCCGAGCGGTCACTAAAAGTAACCCAAAACCTCAGGCCTTACAAGACAGACAGACAGACTTACGTGCCTATGGATCCAATACAACACTGTCTAACATCACATGACTCCAATTAAATGACCAACGCACTCAAAACATGTAACTCACCAACGATACGAAACTAATCGTCATCTTATTCAAAACCCCCGCTAATTATAAATCCGGACAATGTCCACACGACTCATTTTAAGCCAACACCGAGCTAAGATGCTCAAATCCGTTTGACCAATAATTATCGGTCCTCCAAATAATGAAATGTATTTAAATAACGTTTATGAATACGCATATCTCAAAGACGAGATTAACCCAAAACTCCACACGAGATGGGACTAATGATTTTCCAAAGGGTTTATGAATGCAAATATACCAAAATGCATATAACATGAAATAGACTTCATTTGTACAAAATCATCAATGATGCATAATTCTTGAGAAAAGCTTTTACTTGTACAAAATCACCATGAATGTGAAAACCATGCTATTTACTCGTTAGAATATTCAAAACCCAACTATGAGCATTTTATGAGGTTAACACAACCCAAGTTCACCAAATATGAAAACTTATCAAAATACTCACTCTTAGACAAATAACCAACTAAAACATATTTTACTTCAAAATATTCCAAAACTTATCAGCAGTTAACCATTTCATGTAAAACACTTTAAAATAAACATTTTGGCATGTACACCGTTTTCACAAATCAACTTGAACTCACCTTGCTAGATTTAGGCTAAATCTATATTTCACCTAACGAGATCTTTTGAAGACCGCTTGAATCCTCAAGCCGGAAACTTCCAAAACCTAGATCCAAACATTTCAAACCATAAATACCCATACTCAACCATTTAGAAGCATTTCCCCCAAACAATATACCAAAACCCCAAACGAGATCAAAACCCTAGTTTTCTCCAAAACTTACCAAATCCGAGATTTGAGAAACCAAACACTAAGAAACCATCAATGGAGCATTTATAACTTGTTGCAAGGAAACTTACCCTTGAAGGCAAAGAGACTTCCGAGAACACCCAATCCAACACTTCAACCCGAGCTCCCAACCGTTGAACTTGATGAGGAAGATGAAGATGAATGTTTTGTGGGTTATCATCCCAACTAGCTAGATGATTAAGAATCATGTGGTATGAAGAAGAAAAGCCTCCAAAATGGGTTAGGGTTCGGTTTTAGGGTTTGGGAGAGAAAAGGGAAGAAGATAGAAGTAAGAAATGAGGGAAATGGGTGAAAACCGCACATTTAACCCACTGGTACACGCAGGCTATAGTGTCTGGCGATTATGCCAGTGGCACAATCGCTTGGCACAATCGCCAAGCATGTTCAAGTATATTAAGCTAAGTACAATATGCGCATTATCGTACTTAGATAGGGAATTCCAGCTCCCAGCATTTTTCGTCATCATCATTTAGACGAAATGGATCTTTCCTTATATCCGACACTTCGACCGATCATGGGAGTGCTAACCGGATGCACTTTGTCCATATTAATTTGCCTGATTATTTTATGGACATATGCGATCGGTGAATTAATATTTCACAAACTCGGTGTCCTAGCTCAAATATCTAGACAAAACCAAGTTTTCCCAAGATCTTTCCTCTCAAATTATATTTCAAGTAGCTTGTGGTTCCTCTTATTTCATCAAGAGTGGCTATTATGTTCATAACTTTGACATATAGAGTTACTTTGAAAATCTGGAACTTGTTTTCCATAATAAATATGCAACGAAACAGTTCATCGTTCTTATATATCCTTTCCCAATCAAGTATTCCATTAGGCAGGTATACCACATCCGCGTAGATTGCTTTAATCTATAAAGTGGACGTTTCAATTTTATTGCAAACACATTTCATGGTTTAAAGTTACTTGATTTTGGTAATGTAATATCATCAAGCACTTTTATATATCTCTAGATCTAGATCCCCGTAGAGATATGTGGTAACCACATTCATGAGCTGCATTTCCAGTCCTTCGGAAACTACTAGGCTAACAAATTATTCGGATGTCATAACATCTATCATGAGAGAGTAAGTCTCCTCGTGGTCAATCCAGGGCGTTGTGAGAAACCTTGCGCCAAAGGAGAGTCTTACATATTAGGACTTCATTATTCTCGTTACGCTTTCTGACAAAGACTCAGTATGTCCTACGGACTTTACACTTGGTAGGTTAGCACTACCTGACCAAATACCCGATCATTTGTCAAAGAATATAATTCTTTCTGGATTGTTTCTTTACATTTAAGCCAATATGCTCTTTGTTGATATTATTCAACTGAGTCTGGTTCGATGTCGTCGTGCTCGATCATCTTATGAGCCATCGTATATGCAAATAAATCATCAATGATTATATATGATCTGTCCATCGACTCATATGTACTCTCATAGTTCATTTGAGATTAATATTCATCTCTAGAATCAATATTAACTTCGGAGCGTCCTCCAGTGATGATTCATGGACATAATTATAATTAAAGATAATCTCATGAGAGTTTTGTGTATTGATGATAAATGAATGTGCCTAACTATTCTCTTCCTTTAGAATAGTATCCATAGAACCAAGTAGCTTCCACCACTTTCATTTGGTAGCTACGACCTCAACCACACCTCCACTATGTGTGATTGCAATGCACTTTCCAATGGCGTTGTGCCCCTGTTGGGGACCTTTTTAACCTTGCGAGTATATTTTCAGCTCGTATATGTGATCTTGTCACTTTTGGAATAACATTAAACGTATCAGGTATCGAGTCTGATTCGTTTGCTTCAACATTACGTTGTGAAGTTTTGGGGATCAAAATGAGACAGTGAGAATATTCAATGACACTTCCTGTCGTTCCCATTGAAAATCCTTTTTCCTATCTCCCCCTAACGACGGGAAGACTGTCTCATGAAAGTGACAACCCACAAATCTAGTGGTAAAGAGATCACAAGTCAAATATTCTAATTAGCGGATAATTTTGGGGGGTTCATATCCAACATTTACCAAATCGTCTTTAAGGACCCATTTCGATGCGCTGTGGAGGCGCAATTGGCACATATAATCAAACATGCGTAAATGTAAAGTATCAGGCTTATATCCAGTTACCAACTGGTACGCGTGAGCCTGGTTAGCAAGCAGTGGGTCTAAAAACGACAAAAAAAACTGCATATAATAATCGCATAACCCTAAGTAGATGTGGGTAAATTGAAGCACATTACTAATACCCTAGATGTCATCATATTCTTTTGATAACAATTTCTATGAGACCATTTTATATATACATATGGGGGTATAGGAAACTCTACATTGATCCTAATACATATGCAATTAACATCAAATCCTTATGATGTAAATTCTCCAGCATTCCAAGTCATGTAGACTTGATGAAATAATAAGGGTGGTGAGCCCTTAAACGTATAACTAGTGCTAGGAGTGCAGTATTTCATGTGGACAATAATACGACATGCGTTCATCATGTCGAAACCAGAACCATAAAGTACTTTAATGTCCCGCATTCTGGATGTTTATGTCCATAAATATCACCTTGTATTCGTTGTAACAATGGAATATTTTTGTATAATGTCCTTAGCTTTAGGACGATCTTATTCCTGTATTGGCTAAGGATTAGGGTATATACAAAAGTTTTATGTATTCTAGAGGGCATATTATGATAGCAATATTGTTTCTTATGCTTAAGAAGTCAACAGTTGCAATTTGCCTCATTTTGCCTTTCACTCGAAAGAGAATGTGTCTATGTGTATTTTACAATACACAGATCACTATGTCATAACCACGGTGTCTCACATGGTCATGTCGAAACATATATGTGTTATTGCCCCCAAAAGTTCTTTATTGGTGACAAAATATGTTCCGATGACCCAATAATCTACTAGTTTGACACATTAGTTTCCATGATATATGTTTCCTTTCATATTCATTGGAATTTATGTATATATGCTCATTTTCATTTCCATTTGATACGAATATCTTTACAAGGTTCCTATTAAACTTGTTCCACCAAGAAAGTGACAGTCCATCGTCTAAGTAATTTGGTTGGATGTAAGTATTAGTCTATCTTTTTTTTTCGATTGTGTGATAGGTCAAAAAAATCAATTCTCCTCGATACATTCCTACACGGAACGGAGAATATTGAATTTTTTTTTGTATTTGTTTTGATGTATTTCTTTATATCTATAATGGTTACATATTCGATTTTACTTTAACAAAGAAATTAATTTTGGTACTTAAAATTAATTTCAAAGAAACATATGCATAATCAATATTAAATATTAAAACAAATATGTTATATTTCATTTTCAACGTGTTCCCTTTTTGATAGAAGCACTTTTTAGTGCACATCTTATTTGATTGTCCATTATTACCTGGGTAGTAGTTGTATCCTACTCCAGGTGTTGAAAAATCCTTCCTGACTCTTACCAATACCCTGACCCTTTATAGGGTCTCGTCCACATGGTGCAGAAATGTCATATGTGTGAAATTGTTTTTAACTCACAATCATTTGGAGTTGTTTCCACCTCTAACACTTTCATTATCGATATCGGGAATTTTCTTTATCCCGACATATGTGGTTTTATTCGAAAGAACCTTGTTATGTCTCTCAATCACTTGCATTAGGTTGATGAGTTTGTCTAAAGGTTGCATTCCAACTTATATTTATATTTACTTATATATGAAAGGTGGAAATAATGTTAAAAATCATGTCATCTTCTGTGAGTTCCTTGCCACAGAGATTGAGACGCGTTTTGGATATAACATTTCTTTGTTGACATCAGTTACCTTTTTGTAATCGAATAAGTGGGTTTCATTCCAATGTACGATTAGTTCGGGAAGTACATATTCATGAGTACTTCCGATTATCCCTTTCGGGACATCCCATATTTCTTTGGGGGTTTCTAGTAAAGGTATTCCTATGAAATTTAGGATTTATATGTCGTCTCAAAACATGAAGGTATTTGTTTGTACCTTTTCAAGATGTTGGTTTTAGAGTCAATAGGGAGTTGGACTTTAGGTATTTTCTTGTACCTTTTCAAAAGGAGTTCTATATACTCATTTATGATACTCAGATTCTTTTGAGTTTACGACGTTGATTTTGGGATGAGTTGTTTCAACCATTTACATATATAAAGGATAATATATGATTTTCTTTTTGATAAGAAAATGGATTATGGTTATAAAATTTCATTATCATAACAATATTGGATTTTGTATGCTTTAATTTTATTGATAATACTTCATCATTATTTCAATTTTTGCGAAAAAGAAATCACTCAATCTATTGGATTTTCAGGTAATAGGGGAATCACATGGATTTCTTAAGTCCCTAGAAACCTTAGGTCTGTTTACACCCGTTTGACAAAATCCAGTCGATGTATTACGATTAATTCATCAATGAAATACATAGATAACATTTGTTATTTGGTAAATTTTGACATGAGGTAAAAAAATTCATACCATATTGGTGTTTTGGATCTTTTGACAAGAGGCCAAAGTGACTATGAATTTGGCATATGAAGCAATTTTAATACCTTAATAACATTTTTTGGAGCTTTTGGTAAAGATCAAAATATATGAGCTTGGAAGTGTAACTTCCAAAAATTAGTTATATATTTTAAAATTATAAGTAGGAACCTACAATCAAGATAAATGTTTGATTTAACATTTTTCATGCGATTTTTGGAGCTTTTTACAAATAACAAAAGTTATGGGGATTGGAAGTATAACTTCCAAAAATTAATTATAAGAGTATGAATTATAATGAAGATAAACATTTAAATATTAACATAATCAAATAATAAATAATTAATTAATTAATATTGTAAACTAATTAACATGAATGATTGAACAAAACGGCAAAACAAGTTAAATACATTTACTATTCATGATAAATGATTATGATATCACACAACAATATATTAGTAAATTTAAGTGGTCCAAATCAAAGTTGTGATCCAAATAGGAAAATTGTATTAGCATAATTAAATTAACTAATACACATATTAATATTGTAAGTAATTAATGATGCATAAATAGAAAATATTATGTTAAAAATTATACTAGCACAATTAAAATTAAATTAACTAATAGTCTATTTTTTTTGAACTAACCTAAAACGACGGGTTTAATTTATCAATTAAATAAAACTAATATAATAAAATATTCATAAAATAAAAACAATAGATAATTAATAGAGAGAACAGTTAATATTTATTTAACTAATAAAGAAAAACCATAGGTTTAGAAGTGGATTCCGGATAGTTTCTATTCAATTTTTTTTTTATTTTACGGTTAAAAGAATTTAATTAAAATTGTATATAATTATTTAATTTAGATAACTTCAATAAAATCACAAATGAAATCTCATATAAATTCAAATAATTATTTTTAATGTAACTTTATTTTCCTTGTCAACATTATTTTTTATTTCTTTAATTATTTTAATAAAAAAAATCAAATAATGATAAATTCGATTTGGTTAGTAAAAAAAATTCAATTCAATTGGTATCATTTATCAACATTAAAAATATAATGAAAGTATTATATACATCAAATCATAAACTTATATTATTCTAACATGATATCATAATATTCAATTATAAAGAAGTTAATAGAAAACTTACTAGAATTTTTGACAGACATGGCAACGAGCAAGCGGTAACGGAATAGCGACGCAATTTTGCGACAAGACATTCAACGGCGGCATACAACAGACAAAACAACTGTCTAACAATGTTGGAGATTTTGAGCTTTACGTGCTGATAACGTGTTAAAGGAAGAAATCTGTAATTCTCATTAATTAAAAGTCCTTTAAATAGAGATGAGTTACAAGTAGATAGCTATGAGATATTTCAGTTCTAATCTAACTCTGATATACTTATCTCTATCTCTATCTTTATCTTTATCGTCATATCCTTTAGACGATGACACATTTATCCTACAACAATTTTTTTTTTTTTTATTCTTGATATATAAGGAATTAAGACCGGGTCTTCATAATATTTTCTTATACAAACATAATATATCACATAAATAATAAGTCGATTTTTTTGATTATCATCAAATATAGATTATGGGACCCAAATACTCCTATGAATTGGCACATTGGCCAACCCATGGTTTCATACTTGCATTGTAAGGATTTTGGAAACTTGGCCCAACCCATTGAATCCAAATTATGGATATGCCCTTCATTTTCAAGGAAGTAATTCTATTGTTCACTTGCCATTTTTGTGCCTTTGAGATGCAATTACACAAAAACAACTTCAAAGATATAAACAATATATGCAACAAGAAATATCAATGAAATTGCCATTTGGCTTATTCAAGGATAAAAAAGTTTGGCAAATAAGAGTTCATTCCATGTATCCTGAAGCCCGGGCAAACACCAATGCACACAATCTGTGTAGCTAACGGGATTTGCTATTTGTTCGGGTGTCAAAGGACTCCATTGCTTCTTGTAGATTGATGTGTGGGCATCTTTACGGTAAAGTGAGAGTTGTGTGATGTTTAAAAATGTTATGGGATACTTTGATTTTCTAAATACGTCTCCAATCACTTCCATTATGCTTTTTCTGCAATCAGATCCCCAGTAGTTTGGATCCGCAATCATTTCTGTCTGGTTGTAACAATTTCCGTTTGGTTCGGCTCCCCAATCAATGCTCCTATACATAAAACCACATAAGCATAAGCATCTTTATGAAGCAGAAATTTTGTTTTTTCATGGGTAAAACATTTTTCTAAAGCAAAAATCACCAAGCCCAAATAATAATGTTATAGTAATTTGTATCACATATCTAATCATCTTCACTCTAAAGAAAGTCTGTATTCTTATGTTGGGATAGAAAATTTACTAACTTTTGATGAGAAGGAGACATGCTCGTAAAGAAGACTCTCGTTTTCTTGGGATTCATGTTCTTCTTTGCCCATCTCAACATACTTTTCATCCCCATTCTGTAAGCATCCTCCGTCGACACTTCTACTATCTCTTTCACTTCATCATCAAATGATCCCTGTCTGCAAGTTTTCACAAACAAAACAAAAATAGTTCTTAAGTGACCATAAACATTAACATGGTATATGGTTTACAATCAACTTTGAACTATAAAGTCACTGTTACATAATTGCTATATAAATTTGTCTCTTTTAAATAAGTCTAAGGAAGGATCAAGAAAGAGAAATTACAGAATCTTGAACTCAAGGCCAGTCATCCACCATAGGTAGCTATTGAAAACCATAATATCAACCCCTTTCCAATGTTTTCCATGCTTGTTAATGGAACCTCTTCGTACGACTCTATCAGAAACACGATGTATGACAGCATCATCGGAGTTTGATTCAAGTAAAAATGGAGCCCAATAGAATTCAATCGTGGCATTGTAATCCTACAGCAACAAATAGTCGTCAAAAACACAAATATCGAAATCCCTGGACATATTTTATAGCCTTAGGGCTCGTTTGGTCTGCGGGATTGGAATAGAATGGATTGGATTTCAAGAAGAGATTTGGATTTGGAGAGATTTGGATTTGAGGGGATTTGAAATCCCTTCATGTGTTTGGTTTGTAGGAGTTGGAATGGATTTCAAATCCATTTTCTTTACAAGTCTTGCTTGGTTTGTAGGATTTGGATTTGAATCCATTTTTTTTAATTATTTGTTTGTTTTATAAAGAATTTATTTTTATTGGTAAACGTCGAATTTGGATCGATACAATTTGAAGTATGAATCACACTTTAGAATCCATCGGATTTGGATTTCAAATACAGGCCCAATGCCAAAGATTTCCAAATCCATCATTTGAGTGATTTTAAAATGGTCAACGGATTTGAAATCTAGTCAACGAAATCCTTTCCTACAAACCAAACGTAGGATTGGAATGGATTTGAAATCCAAATCAATCTAAATCCATTCCAATCCCGCAAACCAAACGCGCCCTTAGTTTTCACGGATTTAGTAAATCAAGTTCAAAACTCATATTTATGAAACGAGTTAAGTATAAAGAAATAAGTGAACTGAATACTTTAATAAAGAAATTTAAAGAAAAAAATGTTTTAACTTATAATATAGAAAGATGTTACCTTGGCTGTGAAAACGGTTAGAGAACCGAAAGTTTCCATGGATTTAGCATGATCTGGGATGAGTGAATGGAGAAGACACACCATTGATACGTATTGGCCTCTGTTTAAGGAATCTCCAACGAACATCATCCTCTTGTTTCTTAATGTTTCCAACATCAATGACGCATTGAAGCTGTATCATTAATCGAAACAATTAAAAATGTAATATAAAAGAAGATACAATCTCAGTATAATTTCATATGTTACTGATTTTCACCATCATAAACTTTATAAAATGTGTTTAAAACAAAATTCTTTTTACTGCTAAATAGACAATTCATGAACTTTACCCTTAAGCGAAGATGTGATTATTTGAAGGGCCAACTCAACTGATAAATACATGTTAGGTCTTGGGAGTCTTCTTTACAGGTCGTCAGACCAAATCTATCCTTAACAACCGTATATTTTTCTAGTTGTTATGTGGATTACATTAGATTAATTGATATACGCATTAGTACTAGTAAGATATTACAATTATCAGAAAAAAATATTTAAATTATTTTATAAATATCAATCTATTGATATATTGATATTTAATTATGGGTCGTTTTATTTCAAAAATTACTAGAAGAATTTTGTGGGTCCACCATCCACCCTAATTAACGGAAAGTCAAACTCTGTAGTTGGTAGAACCGTTGACCTTAAACAAAATCAAATTATTGAAATTAAAAAAAAAAAACTCATTGCATTTTATTTTTTATTTTAGATGTTAAACAAATTAATTTTAATTAAACACAGTCGTCAATCCACCACGACCTTTTTCTACACATGATGTTCTGTGATTGTCACGATGTCATTATTTCGTGTAGTTTAATTCAGAATAAATGTAAAATAATTATAATCCTTTTGTTTTATAAAATTTTACGACCCTTTTATGTAGTTGCAAAGTCGGTGTTCTAAATGACAAAAGCCATGGTGTAGTGACAAAATAAAGCCTAAGCCTTAAAAGTCATGATGAGATCAAGTCTTTTTTTAATTTGTGGCTTGTAACGACAAATATCTATATAAGAAGGTTTGGGACAAAAAGCTAAATAAATAAAAAATCGAAAAACACTTCATCAATTGTTAGATTAATTGATCCAATGGATGTGATTAAAGAGGCGGTTACAACTTTATTTTTATATTAAAAAATTTATCACCCATATGGTTTCTACTATTATTCAATGAGTCCATTATATTAAACAATTTAAATTAGGTTAGATACTAAAAACTACAACAAATCAGGCATTATAAGGGTATGAACAATCGAATGTCGCATTAGGTGATGGCATGTCACAGACGTGACGTGAGATATAAGTCTTGAGCCATGACGACAACAATTGTTGTTGCGAGTCTTTTAAAACATTGAATAGATATACATGATGGAAATGAAATTTATGAAAGACATATAATTCTTTAATTTATGATTTAACACTAAAAATTTTAAACACTAGAAATGGAAAAAAGAATTGATTCAAATTGCTAATCAAAACTTAGTCCCTGAAAAACAAAAATAAATAGAATACAAAAAATCTAACCAGTAGAAAGTAGGTTACAAATGGTGAAATATTAACGTATGATTAACACTTAAGATTGTGTGTTCTATAAATCGATAGAACGTTCCATTTCATAATTATATACTACAATCAAACTTATAATATTTGCTTAAACATATAATATAATATAATATAACATTATCATATATATATATTATTTAATATAAGCAATTTCATGAGTCAATATTTATCGATCTTGAACTTGATAAATATCAACTAAGTATAAATATAATCTCTAACCATATAACATATCACATTTGAATTTATAAGAATTCAACTCGAATTCTTATCAAGTGCATGTATTACTATGTTTGGGTTGAGCTCAAATCAAGTTCACTTATCGAACATAGTTAATTTTAGTATATGTTTCCAAAAATGGTGTTCTTAAATAAATACATTGTTTGGCTGGCATTCAAAATACATATTTTAAAACATCAAAACGATTAATATCGTTAAAATAAAGTAATATTCCCATTAAAAATAATAATAACAATAAGAAACTGAAATTTTTTTCTGAAGAATTGAAGTTAATTAGTATACCTTGGAAGAGAACACCCATGGGGTTGCCATCTCCAAAACTGGTAATCCCGGTCCGGCCGGCCGTGCTCCTGACACGTCAGCTGTGGCTGTATATATGGACACTCCGATTCTTGATACAACGGCCGGTTCAACGGATCCCACACCCATTTGCCGCTAAAAACATCACATTCATTTTCCCTTTTTTCCCCAATCGCAAATGGCAGCTTCTTGTAATGCTTCTCTAATCATATATATCATCACCACATTAATTAATTAATCACCAAATTAACCAAAAATTTATACAATAAAATAAAAACCCACAAAAACTTATTAATAATTTAAATTAATATATAACATATAACAATGACATTAGACTTTCTTGGATCACAAAATCAAAAAAAAAAAAATCTCTTTGAAATTAAGGACCTGCAAATAAACATGAAAATTAATCAATTATTTAATTAATTACCGGTGAAGGAAGGTGGTTGGTTTGGACTGATCTCGAGATCGAGTTGACCGAGGATGCAACCGAGGTCTTGACCGTAGAGGAAGGTGATGAAGAGAATGAAGGCTAATAAGGTGAAAAGGTAAGGAGAGAGTCGAGGTTTTCGGGTAAGAATGGAGATTGAAGATGAAGAAGACGACGACGACGTTGGAGGTGGTTTCATATTCTTTAAAAATTTCTTGAAATGTAGAGCGTAATGTCTAGATTTTTGTTGGTTGGTTTTTGGTATAATGAAGAGATGTGTGTTTATATGATGATGCATGCTTCAATAATATAAATTTAGCCTAATTTTGATTAAAAATAATGATGATGTATCGATGATAATGAGATGATGCTTTGGATTTAGGTTTTGTTTAATAAATATGTTTAGGTTTAGGTTTAATTTTATGTTTATGTTTATTTTTAATAAACAAACAAATAAATTGGACCCACAAACTTGGATGGTTGATGTTTTTAGTTTTCCGTAAGGTTTGAATTTCTTTTATAGATAAAGAATGTTAAATATTGTGAAAATAAGAAAGAAATATTCATATGTGAATTATTAAATAAAACATCTGAAAAAAATTATTTAAAGATGTATATATGTAAACGAACGTTACAAATTATTCATATCAATTTACATATGCACCTTCAAATATATTTTTTTAATTATTCACATGAATTTTTTTCTTAACATTTTTTTCTTAATTTCTCACGATATTTAGTCTTCTTATTTAAATCTATCAATAGACAACGACATACAAATTAATATGGTGAATATTTGGTGATAGTTATTTATTATAGTTTAGGACGTGATTGTTGGTTAAATTAAATTTTTTTATTAAATTTAATGATTAAACCTATTGGTAATTTGGTATTATCATATTGATTATAAATTTATAAAAAAAAGAGTTAATTTTTCCAATTATAGTAAAGTTAGTAGGTGTCGTCGATGATTAATTAATTGTATTAGTTGAATAATTATTTGATAATGGTCACAGCTTGTCTGTCACATTAAAATTAATGCTGAATGAACCACCTAAAATTCAATATTTTCCCTAAAATAATCTTTTTTTTTTTGGCTTTAAATATGAATTTTCGAAATTTAATACCAGAAATTACCCTTTTGTTTTCTAGATTTGGAAAAAGAAAAATGTAAAACACTCAAAAAAAAAAAAAAAAAAACTGAAGAACACTCTCACTTTAGTAGCCCTGCATCTGAACGTTATACACTTGTACATATAAGTAAATTATGTTGTTTTTTTGGTTTTTATGCACAAGTGCATTATACACTTGTGCATATGCACGTGTGCATGTTACAAATTAATTTAATGCACAAGTGCATACAGTCTAGATGAATGGCTACCATGGTGTTCTTCAGTTTTCCACTTTTTTGAGGTTTTTCCTTGAACCTGACCATATATATATATATATATATATATATATATATATATGTTGGGTTCTGGTGAGAAATTGAGTAATAGTGAGAAGCGTGAGAAGTGGTTATCGACCGTTGGATAGGAAATGAACACACAATAGGATGAGATGCATCAGATCAATTCCCTTCTAAGTCGCAATTCATGGGAGGGCTTGAGATTAAAAAAGATCAACCGTTCAGATCCACTTCTCACACGATCCTTCTCCTATATATATATATTTAAGAGTCAATTTTTTTTAAAATTTTTAGTTATAAAAATTATACTTTCAAAAGAAAAATTAAATAAAAATATGTTCCATTTATATGTAATTTGTCAATTGATCTAAATCATCGTATTACAATAGTTAATTATCTACGTATTATATATTGTCCCACTTTGGTCCAAAATAAAGTAATTTAAACGGTTTGCTCATATAGAAAAAAAATACAATATCAGGGTTTATCAAAGGTAGATATGTCCAATAACTATTAAAAAAAATTAATTAAAAAAATACAAAACCAACCAAATATTTTTCCCAAATAATATAATTTTGAGCAAAAGAAGGACAAATGATGGTTAAATGGGAAGCTATCATGGAAGCTTGGCTTTTAAGTTAAGGTTTCTTTGTGAAAGATGATCAATCATTTTCAATCAACTCTTTGTAATATTAGCTAAAAAGCCAAGTTCATTTTTTAACACTAAAGTTGAAAACTTATTTTGGATTACTTGATAGTTGTACGACTATATCTCAAAAAATAAGTTATTTCATGAGTTGAGTTTGCTAAAATATTGCTTCAAACAAATATATTAGGCATAAACAAGAATTCTGAAGCCCTACTGATTGATCATAACAAATAATAAAAACAAACATGGTCTTGAAATCAAAATAAATATCTTGTATCGATTACATATCACAAGTTACTCCTTTTTTCTTTCTTGAAATCCAATATTTACTTACAAGTTATAATGGAATTTGTTAAAAATGATCTCATGTTTTACATGCTAGATATATAGAGTGTGTTGAGATTCCCTAAAAACAAGTTATAAAAGGTTAAGAGGTATGCATGCTTAATATAAAAATTGAACATGTTTTATGGAGGAGGAAAAATATGAATAAAATAAACTAAAATGCAGGAAGTAGTTAAGGGGGGCAGTAGGTGATTTTTAGGTAAAATATCTACTTCATATGTTTGGTGCTAACAAATGGAACGGTTGGATGAGTTGACATTGCCCCAAACAATGATGTATGTCTGCATTGCATATCTCAGTTTTTTCTTTCTGGGCCCAATTTATATATATAACGAGGTGGGATTAATGCCCGTGCGTTGCTGCGGATGGAAAGAAATATTAAGACCATAAATTTGAGCATCACCAATTATTAGAACAAAACATTTTGTGTCTGTTAGCAGCATCATTATAATTTACAAAATGCCCTATGAGGATGATGTGTGTGTATGATAGGAAGCGAAAATAAATTGGCAAATGATACATTACATCATTAAACTTAAAAAAAAAGTTACATTGTTATTAAACCTAAATTAAATTATAATAAAAATATGAATTAAACAAATTTTACATAGGTTTTGGGTTGGAGAAAACACAATGATTGAGATGTGATGCATGTTAAGGGATCGTTATTTTATGCTTATATAATAAAAATAATTTTTATAATATAACTTTTATTTATTTAAATTAGAAAATGAAAAGATTATAAATGATCGAAATGTCATTTACTTAACGATCAGGAGCTAACAACTTTTAGTTTCGAGGACCAAAACGTTACGCAAATGCAAAATCGAAAGTCTATTTTGGAATCAATAAATTATGGGGACTAAATCCAAAAGGAATATAAAACTATAAGGACCAAATCTGTAACTCTACAAATATAGAAAAAAAATTAAAAGCTCAAGGACCAAATCTGTAAGTTACTAAAAACCTGAAGGACCAAAGCTGTAAATTAATGTATAATGGTATACCAAATTGTCAGCCGCTTTTTTTTTTCTTTCTCAATTGATTTGAAGGGGTATTTTTGTAATTTCACTTTCCTGGTAAATGTTATATAGTATAATATGTGAATGATCATGTCAGAAGTTGAGTTAACATGAGAAATTAACTGAGAAGTGGATCTGAATCATTGATCACTTATAATCTCAAATCGATCCATGAATCACACTTCATAAGTGAATTGATCCGATGCATCTTATCTCGGTGCATCTTATCCTAATATGCATTCAGCGGTGGATAACCACTTCTCACGTTAACTCAACTACTTCTCGCTGTAATCCAACCCTATTTGTATATATATATATATATATATATATATATATATATATATATATATATATATATATATATATATAGGGTCAAGTTCATTTGTTAACCATATTTTTTGTGTTAACTTTATGAACCAATCCAAGCCATTGATCTTGGAAATCGACGGTTGAGATTGAATTATTTTTAAAAGCCTTATTAAATGTAGAATTGGAGAAAAATGGGGAATGAACCATAGTGATAAGGGTATTTTGGGAAAAAAAATCAATGAAATATTATGACTTTATTATCTTTCAATTAATGTTTCTTCCAATTGAATTGTAACCCCCAATTGAATTTATTTTAAAAATTGTAATTTTGAACAAATAATGAGGTGCTCTTGTGTGTGTATTTTAGTGTTCACATATGTTTATCTGAGGTTTGTTATGTCAACATACGTTAGAATACATCATAACGTACAAGTTGATTTCAAGGGTTCATTAGTGTTCATGTTCATTATTTGAAAAAAAAAATATGGTGCTACTAATGAACATATTCTTTTGAAAAAACCATGGTGTACATTGTGGTTCATTAGAGTTCATTCTTTTGAAAAAACTATGGTGCACACGAATGAACGACTATACGATTAGAGTTCATTCTTTTACGATTTAAGGAAAATAGTGGAAAATTTTCTGGAAAACAACAACTATACGATTTTATCAAACAAATGAACCGGAAAAACTATAATAATAATGATTTGATTTCAAAATTTTTATGAAAATGGACAAAATTCTACAATTATAACCTACAATAAAACTATGGAAACTTGAATCTTGTAACTCCCCAATATCTATATCTATACTATATAATGAAAAGTCTAATACGGTTATTGTACAAACTATTGTACAATTACATTTACCACCCTTAATCTTTTATACAATAACATTTACTACCCTTATAATGTTACATTTATCACCCTTACAATTACTTATTTAATTTATTTTGTATCCCTTACTTTTTCATTTTACATTTTACACCGTTATCATATTAACACAAATAATCGTATATGAACAAAAATGCAATGAAAAAATACGTTCATTTTTTTACAAATTATATCATTATAATCGTCTCGTCAATACCTTCAAAACGAGCCCAATATTGAATATTTTTTAATTTAACCATACTATTAAATATCAGAATATATACGAATTATCTATACTACTAAAACGGTTATTGTACAAACTGTACAAACTTTTGTACAATTACATTTACCACCCTTACATTGTTACATTTATCACCCTTATAATTACTTATTTAATTTACTTTATATCCCTTATTTTTTTCATTTTACACATATTAACACAAATAATTATATATTAACAAAAATGCAATGAAAAAATACGTTCATTTTTCTACAAATTATATCATTATAAGCGTCTCCTCAATATCTTCAAAACGAGCCAAATATTGAATATTTTTTAATTTAACCGTACTATTAAATATCATGAATATCTACGAAATAATTTATTTTTCTGTCCATACGTTTTATTTTTTTTTCCACCGTTAGCACGTTAAAAATACATAATCGTAAAATACGTTTCATTCTTATTATAAATAATATCATTATAATTTTTTTCGTCAATAATTGTAATATAAACTAATTATTGAATATCTTTATGGCTTTAGGTTTAATAAGTTGTGATTTTTAGGTCATGGTTGATTATTGATGAATGTATATAAGGAAATAGCATTAATTGTTCGTTCTTTACTTACATTCCGCTGCATCGCGCGGGTATATGCCTAGTAATTAATGAAAATTGGTTATTTAGAAAATGACTTTTGTACCCTTTTACATTAAATATCAAAAAAAATTAAACATCACTTAATCTTGCAATCCTATTGGTTGAGCAAGGTTCATAAAGTTAACAAGAAATACATGGTTAACAAATGATTTTTGATATATATATATATATATATATAGGGGCAGGTTTAAAGAAAAACCTCAAAAAAACGGAAAAATAAGGAACACCCTGATAGTCATTCATCTAAACGGTATGCATTTGTGCATACAAATAATTTGTAAAATGCACACGTGCATATGCACAAGTGCATATAATGCACAATTGCATAAAACCAAAAAACACCTTAATTTACTTGTATGCGCAAGTGTATACCGTCCAGATGAATGGCTATCAGGGTGTTCCTTAGTTTTCCATTTTTTTGAGGTTTTCCCTTGAACCTCCCTCCCTCTCTCTCTCTCTCTCTCTCTCTCTCTCTATATATATATATATATATATATATATATATATATATATATATTCAGGGCCGGCCCTGGGCCTAGGCCAGTGGGGCCACGGCCCAGGGCATCATAAATCATGGGACATCAGATTTTTTAGCAGTCCATTATATATATATATATATATATATATATATATAAATATATATATATATTTGGGCCCAAAAATTTTCTACGGTTACAAGCCCAGAAGTCAAAACAAGCCTGTACAAGTGCACGCCTAATTCTAATCGGCTCACAACCTCAATCCCGATTCATGCCTAATTCTAATCGGCAATCATAGACGTTCTCTCTCTCAATCACTCTCTCTCTCTCTCTCTCTCTCTCTCTCAATCACGCTCACGTTCTCAGCGATTCAGCCTCTCACTATCGATTCTCGATGCTTTCACTCTCGATTCTTGATTTCTTGGTCATTCACGACTCAAGAAATCGATGCAGAAAAAGGCAGACGCTTTCATCTGGGGGGAGGGGCAGCACCGCAGCAGCCAACAACACTACAACAGCCACAGGTTTAAGGTATTATTTACAGTTTACTGTTTACATTCTGTCTACTATTTGTGAATTGTGATTTGTCTCTATTTAGGGTTAAATCATGTTTAGGCAATAAATAATCATAAATCAGTTTAATGGGTTATTTGTTTAGTTGTTGTTTACTTGTTTAGTTGCTATTTTGTGATGAATGATTGAATGTTAACTTGTTACTTGTTTACAAGTTTGGCAATTTCATGGCTAAATCAGGTGCTATCCTTCTAATCTCTATTAATATTGTATCACTTGTTTAGTTGTTTAACTGTTTAAGATATGTATCCTCGATCACAACCCTCGGGTGCTCAAAATAGAAAACGAAAAAAAAGACAAGAAGAAATTGCTTAATCTATGCGGGGTTCTTTAAATAAGTTTATTGTTAGACAACCAAATAACGAGAATCGAGAGTGAAAGATCCTGCGTTTTAGGTAATATATTTTAAGTTTTATTAGACGGGGTTTCGATTTATGTCCCCCCGTTGTATCATTTTTGTTTTATTTAATAAAGATCCGGCGTGGGGATGAGCCGCCTAGCTTGACTAGGTTCCAAACCCCTTAGAAAATTCGTTTGCGTAATAAAGGGACATTTTTTTTGTCTTTCGCCATGGGCATCCAAAATCTCAGGACCGGCCCTGTATATAGTTAGTCCTAGACTTGACAAAAACTGACACGACACGCTAACCCGACACGAACTCGACACGAAATAAACGGGTTTGGGTAATACATTTCAACCCGTTTAAGTAAACGAGTTGACACGACACGACACAAAAATTAAACGGGTAAGGTCAAGGTAAAAAATTTCCACTCGAAAATGACCCGGATAACCCGTTTATATATATATTATAAGTTTTATTTTTAATGCTTTGAATTTTTAACATTTTATATTTAGTTAAAACTTATAAATTTGAACTATAAAGTTTGGATTTATGATGCTTTCATTTGAATTTTGGATATATATTTTTCTGTGAATTTTCGATTTTTTTATTTTTAGTTTTATAAATGTTAAACGGGTTAGGCGGGTCGTGTCGGGTTAGGCGGGTTGGGTTAGGGTTGAGATTTTCTGACCCATTTATTAAACGGGTCGGGTTGGGTTAGACAATCTCAACCCGTTTAACTTTGAACCTGACACGACACGACACGTTTGTCAGGTCTAGTTAGTCCCAAGTATGCAAAACAAGCATTGTAGAAGGGGGTTGAATACAATACACAAAATTTTCACTTAATTTTTAATTCTTTATTGATAATGAATATCAAGAATTATACTTAGTTTACAAAACGATTGTTGCGGAAAAGAATAAAACTATCCTAACAATCTAGCACTTAGAAACTTTAAAGAACACAAAGACACAAAGCTATGAGGAGAGAGGTAACTATCAACTTTCTTGAATGCACTGAGAATTCTTGAGCTGAAAGCATAGTTTGCATGGAGATGTCTTCACCCTTGATATACTACCCCATGCATTAAATGCAAAGGACACAAATCTTTTTGAGATCTTTTAAGAAGAAAGTCTCAATCAGAACAGAACTCAAGTGAATATCCTCTGTGCATTAGAAGTTTCCATTCCTTTTGTCAGAAGAACATTGGGAATGAGGAAGTATAGTCAAATCGTGAGGATTTGCTATAAAGGTATTACCGAATACGAGATATTCGGCAATATGGAGTTCTACCAAAGGATCGACGGAGGATGCCGATAGAGGAGTAATCGGCAGGGATGTCCTTTGCCGAACATGAGAGTAATCGGCAGAGAGAATGTCTGCCGAAGATGTTGCATATCTTCGGTAGATGAAGCTTGGTTCTCTTGAAGTTTATCTTGATCTGCATCAGTAGATTTACTTCATGTTGAATTCAGTAGGTCTTCGATTCACCGATCTTTTAAAGCACAACTAAGCTATTACAAAGAACCATAAAATATCCTAAGTATGAAAGTGTACAACATTTTATAGATATACAATTACAAGCCGAAAAGGGGAGGTCATCTTCAAATCTTAGATAACCCAATAATCTCCTCCTATTTGATGATGACATCCCATACTTAGATAACATAGAGATACATGAATAATACATTTTGACCCTGTTCTTACTCTTTTGGGTTCTTTTTCACATAGACCATTCTTTTTTTTCTTTTTGGATTTCTTAAAGTATCTGACATTTACAAATATAATAGAATGAAATAATGAACTATACAAGATATTTACTTCAAAACTAAAATTGTACTTTGTATTAATCTTGTGAGAAGATTACAATACAAGTCAAAAGAAAAGAAAAGTACAATATAAGTAAAGATAGAAAGACTAGAATTATTCAAAGGGAAGGTGAGGAATGACATCTCTTCTTTTGAGTTCATCGGTGACAACCTTGTAGAGATCCATTGCGCCTATTGGGATGATTGAAGAATCCCACTCAGAAAGAGAGTATCGACAAGGGGAATCTGACTTGCTCTGAAGAAGCGGATCTGGCCGAAGCCATCATTGAAGAAGATCCCATGGATCGGCTCATGAAGGACCGTGGTAAAAGATTGAGGCACCAAAGTCGGTAAGGATAAGTCAAGATAGGAAACATTTGGAATTTTCCCTTACTTGGACATTAAAGAGAAGACTTCTTCCTTTTTGGTAGACTTTGACTTTGACTTTGAGGAAGGAGGAGGGTTTTCAGCCAAGAGTTTATCGATGATCTTCTTTTCGGCAAGAGTGTGCTCAATTTGATATCGCCTTCGGTAGGAGCCGAATTTCTTCTGAAGATCTTTAATGAACTTTTCCACTTCGGGTCTAAGAGCATTTCTACTCTTGTTCATGCAGTCCATAATCTCCATCCATTCGGTAATGCCATACCTTATGAGAGAATCAAGTCTCTCAACATACTTTGACAGATCTTCCCTTGTGATATACAGCCGAGTAGTGTCACATTCTATATAAGGTTTTAGAATTTTGAAATCAATAATTTTGGGAGTGGATCTTCGGTTGGAGAGGGCATTATGATACCATTTGATGCACATAGCCTTGATTTCTTCATTTTTCTTGGTTGATTCCTCAAAGGCACCCAGTTCCAGAAGTTGAGCATCAACAACATTTGTTGAAACTTTTGCTTTTTCGACCTCTTCCTCTGCCAACTTCTGAGCTAGCTCTTTATTATTATCGTGCTCAATTTAAGCTAGCTCAGTCTTCTTGAGCTCCTCAGCCGATAGCCCAAGATCAGAGGAAACAATCTTAGGAAGAGGAGCAAGCTTTATCCCACCACCATCGGCAAACTGCTTGTTCCGAGCATCTTTAAAACGCTTGGCTTCGGCAACTTCTTCCTCAGGGGTAAGTTTCTTCTTTCCTTTGTCCTTCTTTGGCTCAGGCTCCCCCTTAGACTCTTTGACCACTTTAGAAGAGTGGTCGGTTCCCTTACCTTCGGTAATGTCGGCAGCGGCCACATCACCGGTTCCCTCCTTTTCGACAGCAACAGAATGGTTCTTTTTCTTTCAGTTTCTCCCCCTCAACCAAAGGTCCTTCTTACCGAATAATTTGTTGAGGAGGGGGACTTTGAGGTTCTTCCCATCACGCATTGGTAATATTAATGTGAGGGGTATTTTGCTCCCCCTCAGATGGTTTCTCTCCCTAAGTGTGCGGCGGAGAAGAAAGGCCAGCCTTGGCCGATACACGACCCAATCGACGATCTATGCGACGAAGATAAGCACGATCATCAGGACCGAAGGCAACATCAGTGATGTCAATGTCTAAAGAATCTGTAACACCCTAAAAATAGGGATAACAAAAATCTGAAAAACGGACATGAGGTATACAAAAATTGCCATAACATGAGCCTCCCAAAAATGGGGAATATATAACTAACCTGTTTAATTACAGTTGTAATTTAACGGACAATAAATAACAACCAACTAATCTAATTTCTACAACTAGAAAAGAGATTACAAAAGGGTTGTCATCTATAAACCCAACTGTTCATTCCAAGGTATAAAATGTGCATGTGCAAAATCCCCAAGCTATCACCCCAAAGCAACCAAGCCTGCTTAGGACCGGCGCCGCCAGAACCTGAGATACACATCGACACCAACAAGTGTTAGGCCAAAAAGCCTAGTGAGTTGAACAATAATAAACATGCATGATTAGTTACAATTCTTATCAGCAGTTAACCAGAGTTCAACAATATGTGGAGTCAACAGGGGATACCCGTAGCACCAATTAGTTCCACCCAAGAGACAATGTACCTTAGTGCCACTACCAAGAGTGACACCCAAAGGCCCGGCCCATCCGACAACTACAACCATGGCAATACCCCGGATGGCGGAGGTCTAGGCACATACCCACACGGTGGTGCCCAAGACTACATCCTCCTAGTGTCTACCGACTTGGTTCGTCCAACATAATACATATAGGAGGTCTTGAGGTATATATCTACCAATGCATTTTGATACCAACCATGGGTACTATGCTACCATCGTATGACACAAGTCTATCATGAGACCCAAATACCAACATAATCAATGTTTAGATATTAAATTGCCAAAAGGCATTCCATGTAGAATTTATCATCTACTATACCACATATAATCCATATCATGCCAAAATGCCATCAATGTACATTCATGGAGCAAATCCCAAATATTCAACCAATAGAGTAAAGCATGGCAAATACTCATAGAAGATAATCCAACATATTGTACACAATGCTATCATCAAGTATTTGAACACATAAAGGTAACCAACATGAGAAATGTTACAATAATACCAATAGAAGATTATGATGTGTATCTAGTTTTAACAAAAGGTTTAGTAAACTCACAATCTAGGTTTTGATCCCAAAACCTAGAAAAGATGAAACCCTAGAAGAAGATGAGACTTGGAGGTGAATCTTGAAGACTTGAGAAGAGTTAATGCAAGATTCCAATGATCCAACCACCAAGGTAGGTTGTATTTATGAGGGTTAGGGTTTGGTGAGAAAAGGGACTGATTTAAGAACTCCAAAAATGGCCAAGAGAGAGAGATGTGAGAAAAATATGGAAGAAAATCGGACAAAGAGGGGTTTTGGGGAATGCAGGTTGATCGTGACTTGTGCCGCGACTTGCACCCGCGGCATAAGTCACCCGTGTGCTCACCTGTGAAGACTCCAGTGGAATACGCGGCTTGTGCCACGACTTCCACCCGCAGCGTAAGTTGCGAGGTTTCTCAAACATGCACACTCCAGTGGACTACGCGGCTTGTGCCGCGACTTCCACCCGCGACTAAGTCGCGTAACTCACTGCCCAACAAATGCTAGTCTAAAACTTCCAATCCGACACCAAGCAACTAGCATAGACGGAAATGGCAATTAAGCATATAATTTCTACTTTGATAAACACATATACATAAGATTAACAAGGCCTCTTACTTACCTGAAATTCCGGATGTTACAATCATCCCCACCTAATTTGGATTTCGTCCCCGAAATCACCTTTATACAAATAAATGAGGATAACGCTTCTTCAAATCCTCTTCGGATTCCCATGTGACATTAGCACCACGATGGTGCTTCCATTGGACCTTGACCATGACTACGTCTTTATGCCGCAACTTCTTTACTTTCGTTTCCAAAATTGCTTCCGGTTCTTCCACACAACGGTTTCCATTATCTACTCGGATTTCCGTCAAAGGAATCACGCTTTCCTCTTCGGCTAAGCACTTTCGCAAATAACAAACGTGAAAGGTGGGATGTATCCCATCCATTTTCGGTGGTAAGTCCAATCGGTATGCTTGAAGTCCAACCTTTTCTAAAATAACAAAGGGTCCAAGGAAACGGGGACTGAGCTTCCCACGCTTCCCAAACCGGATAATTCCCTTCCATGGAGATACTTTCAACATGACCCGATCGCCCACTTGAAACTCGACCGGTCTCCTTTTCTTGTCCGCATAGCTTTTCTGTCGGTCCTGCACCGCCTTTAGCCTTTCCCATATTTCTTTCACTTTGTCCGCCGTCTCTTGAACTATTTCCGGTCTGGCGAATTGCTTCTCGCCCGCTTCTAACCAGAAAACCGGGGTTCTACACTTCCGTCCATACAAGGCCTCGAACGGTGCCATTCCGATACTAGAACGGTAACTGTTGTTGTAGGCGAACTCCACCAAAGGTAGATGTGAATCCCAACTTCCCCCGAAGTCTATTACACACGATCTCAACATATCCTCTAATGTCTGGATCGTCCTCTCGCTTTGACCATCTGTTTGAGGATGGTACGCCGTGCTCAAATTCAGTCTAGTACCCCACTCTTTTTATAGACTCGCCTAAAAATTTGACGTGAAGCGACTATCCCGATCCGATACTATATATTGCGGAACCCCATGCCTCGACACCACCTCGTCGATGTAAAGTTTAGCCAATTTCTCCATTGGCAAGGTCTCCCGCATCGCAAGAAAATGTGCACTTTTGGTTAGCCGATCCACAATCACCCAAATGGTATCGTGACCGCGCAAGGTCTTCAGTAGCTTCGTCACAAAATCCATGGTGATGTTGTCCCACTTCCACTCGGGAATGGACAACGGTTGCAAACTTCCATACGGTCTTTGATGCTCCGCTTTGACTTGAAGGCACGTGACACACCTCTCCACGTAGCTAGCCACATCTAGCTTCATTACCGGCCACAAGTAATTTGACTTTAAGTCCCTATACATCTTGGTGCTACCGAGATGTATAGAATACTTCGACTTATGCGCTTCCTCGAGAAGTAAGTCACGGTTTTCCCCCAACTTTCGGCACCCAAATTCTCTCTTGGAAGAGTTTGAGTCCACGACTATCTTCCGTTAAGAGTTCCTTTTGCTTAGACATAACCTCGGCCTTGAGGTTCTCTTCTTTACGTGCTTCCACTTGGCTTGTTCTTATACTCTCCAACAAACTCGACACCACGTCAATTATTGTAAGAGACATCTTGACACCTCCATCATGGTTCCTTCGACTCAACGCATCCGCCACCACGTTGGCCTTACCGGGATGATAGAGTAAATCGCAATCGTAATATTTCAAGAGCTCAAGCCACCTCCTTTGTCGCATGTTGAGTTCCTTTTGATCGAAGATATATTTGAGACTCTTGTGATCGGTGAAAAGAGTACACTTCGTCCCATACAAATAGTGTCGCCACAACTTTAACGCGAACACTACCGCCGCCAACTCCAAGTCATGAGTCGGATAATTCATCTCATGGTCCTTTAACTGTTGCGACGCGTAGGCTATTACTTTCCCCCTTTGCATTAGGACACACCCAAGCCCCATCTTGGAAGTGTCACTAAACACAACAAAGTCTTCTGATCCCTCGGGTAAGGACAAGATCGGAGCTTCACACAACTTCCTCTTGAGCGTCTGAAAGGCTTGCTCTTATGCATCGGTCCAAAGAAACTTGATGTTCTTCCTTGTAAGAGAAGTGAGCGGTGTAGCTATCTTGGAAAAGTCTTGGATGAAACGCCGGTAGTAACCCGCCAAACCCAAGAAGCTTCGGATCTCTGTCAGGCTAGTTGGATGCTCCCAACTCATCATTGCCTCGATCTTTTCCGGGTCCACTTTAACTCCGTCCTTTGATACCACATGCCCCACGAATTGCACCTCTTGGAGCCAGAATTCGCATTTAGAGAATTTCGCGAACAACTTCTCCCTTCTTATAACTTCTAATACTTCCCGCAAGTGTTTCCCATGCTCAGACTCATCCCTTGAGTATATTAGAATGTCGTCGATGAAGACGATCACGGATTTATCTAAGAATGGGCGACACACACGGTTCATCAAATCCATGAATGCGGCCGGAGCGTTGGTTAAACCGAAAGGCGTCACCAAGAACTCATAATGACCGTTTCTCGTTCGGAAAGCCGTCTTCGGAATGTCCTCCTTCTTCACTCTCACCTGGTGATAACCGGATCGAAGATCAATCTTTGAGAAACATCCCACGCCTTGAAGTTGATCAAAAAGATCGTCGATGCGAGGTAAAGGATACTTGTTCTTCACCATGACCTTGTTTAACTCCCGATAATCTATACACATCCGCATGGATCCATCCTTCTTCTTCACGAACAGTATCGGTGCTCCCCAAGGTGACGAACTTGGTCGAATGATGCACTTCTCCAACAATTCTTGAAGTTGCGTCATCATTTCTTTCATTTCCGTCGGAGCCAAACGGTATGGAGCACGGGCTATTGGAGCCGCTCCCGGAGTGAGGTCGATCTGAAACTCTACTTGTCGTGTCGGTGGCAACCCGGGTAGGTCTTCCGGAAAGACGTCCGGAAAATCTCGCACTACTTTCACATCTTCTACCGACTTCTTCTCTTTCTTTGCGTCTACCACATAGGCCAAATACGAAGAGTAACCCTTTGCTAGAAACTTGCGAGCCTTGAGAGATGAAATAATGGGATTATTCCTCTTTCCTTTCTCCCCATAAATGGTAACCACACCATTTTCCGGCGATGGCACTTGGATCATCTTTTTAGAGCAAAAGATGTTCGCCTTATGTCTTACTAACCAGTCCATGCCTATAACCACGTCAAACCCTCCTATAGACATAGGTAACAAGTCTACTCCGAAAGGATTCCCATCAATTTCTAAGTGCAATCACAAAAACGGTTTCGAATGATTACTTGTTCCCCATTTGCTATTTCTACTATTAACGCATCAGGAAGAACACTGATAGGAGTAGTGAATTGCTTACAAAAGGTATCCGACACAAATGAACATGTAGCACCCGAATAAAACAAAACACGAGCTGGCAAGGAGTTTACTAGAAACGTATCTGAAACAACATCAGCGGTCTCCTTTGCTTCCTCAGTAGTTATCCTGAAAGCTCGACTCGTTGCCCTTGGTGGTTGCTCGACTCTTGAAGGGTCACGCCCCTAGCATTCCTTACTGCCGTTCTCATCCTTGTCGGCAGTCCTTGTTGGTAAGCCTTTATCTTCGATCTCTCATCCGGGACGAGATATCCCACCAAATTCAGTTTTTCCAAGAAAATCTTGGAGTAGTCTGCGATGGTTAGGGTCCCCTTCTTCAACCCTCGAAACTCCGCTTCCAGTTTGTCAAGTGATCTTTCGCTGCAGTATTTTCCATGATCTTCCGTTTGAAAATCGGCCAAGTCAACTTCGCCAAAACTTCGGGAGTAAGGGCGGACCGTGTGAGGTTCCACCAGATCAGGGCCTCACCCCGAAGTAGTTGGGAAGCGAATTTCACCCGTTGCGAGATATCGCACCCGCTTGACTCGAAAGCCATCTCCACTTCCTTCAACCAATACATGCATGCCACCGGATTTGCAGAATCCGAGAACTCCTTCGGATTACACCCAAGAAACGCTTTGTAGGTGCATCCTTTACTTTTACCTTTGTTTCCCTCATCAGATGGGTCTTCAACATATACCACATTTGGTCCACCCGACCCCACGACAATGTTTTCCGCCATAGGCTCAGGTTGTCGGTTGTTGGCGTCTCGATCCTCTAAGAGTTTCATGAAAAACTCTTGTTGTTGAGCCATGGCCGAATTCATGGCCAACATCATGTTATCCCGAATCCGGGTCTCCATGGTAACTTCCTCCATAATGGCATTACCTGTATTGAGGTTCCGGCGTGGAATATGTTCAGGCCCTCCTGCTAAGATTGGGGGTATGGGAGGTCCATCGGAGGTTGCCCCCACAGGAGGTCGTACAACTGTAGATTCCACTTCTAACTGACCCTCTGGCGTCTCTGGTAACCTACTTCGAGTGTTTACCATCACAATCTGCCATACACGTACGAGAAATAGATTGAGAAAAGACTAAACGAGTTGAACTAATTGTACGTACTAATACCTTCATTAATTATCATAATAATAGTAAACCGAGTATGCTCACGTAACAATGCATTCATAATAGCAGTAGCTAAGTGAGATTATGAACGAACCATACACAAGAATTCTTGTCACCATCATCACAACTTTTAATTATAGTAATTCCGTAATCCTAACGCTCTCCCCACCTAGGATTACTACCCCAAGTGGACAGTGAAACTATAAAGTCTAAAGCTTAAGTCTAGATATGCTAAAACAATACCTAGTTCACTTAAACTAAAGTTCTGATACCAACTTGTAACACCCTAAAAATAGGGATAACAAAAATCCGAAAAACGGACATGAGGTATACAAAAATTGCCATAACAAGAGCCTCCCAAAAATGGGGAATATATAACTAACCTGTTTAATTACAGTTGTAATTTAACGGACAATAAATAACAACCAACTAATATAATTTCTACAACTAGAAAAGGGATTACAAAAGGGTTGTCATCTATAAACCCAACGGTTCATTCCAAGGTATAAAATGTCCATGTGAAAAATCCCCAAGCTCTCACCCCAAAGCAACTAATCCTGCTTAGGACCGGCGCCACCAGAACCTGAGATACAAATCGACACCAACAAGTGTTAGGCCAAAAATCCTAGTGAGTTGAACAATAATAAACATGCATAAGCAGTTACAATTCTTATCAGCAGTTAACTAGAGTTCAACAATATGTGGAGTCAACAGGGGATACCCGTAGCACCAATCAGTTCCACCCAAGAGACAATGTACCTTAGTGCCACTACCAAGAGTGACACCCAAAGGCCCGGCCCATCCTACAACTACAACCATGGCAATACCCCGGATGGCGGAGGTCTAGGCACATACCCACACGGTGGTGCCCAAGACTACATCCTCCTAGTGTCTACCGACTTGGTTCGTCCAACATAATACATATAGGAGGTCTTGAGGTATATATCTAGAAGATTATGATGTGTATCTAGTTTTAACAAAAGGTTTAGTAAACTCACAATCTAGGTTTTGATCCCAAAACCTAGAAAAGATGAAACCCTAGAAGAAGATGAGACTTGGAGGTGAATCTTGAAGACTTGAGAAGAGTTAATGCAAGATTCCAATGATCCAACCACCAAGGTAGGTTGTATTTATGAGGGTTAGGGTTTGGTGAGAAAAGGGACTGATTTAAGAACTCCAAAAATGGCCAAGAGAGAGAGATGTGAGAAAAATATGGAAGAAAATCGGACAAAGAGGGGTTTTGGGGAATGCAGGTCGATCGCGACTTGTGTCGCGACTTGCACCCGCGGCATAAGTCACCCGTGTGCTCACCTGTGAAGACTCCAGTGGAATACGCGGCTTGTGCCACGACTTCCACCCACGACGTAAGTCGCGAGGTTTCTCAAACATGCACACTCCAGTGGACTACGCGGCTTGTGCCGCGACTTCCACCTGCGACTAAGTCGCGTAACTCACTGCCCAACAAATGCTAGTCTAAAACTTCCAATCCGACACCAAGCAACTAGTATAGACGGAAATGGCAATTAAGCATATAATTTCTACTTTGATAAACACATATACATAAGATTAACAAGGCCTCTTACTTACCTGAAATTCCGGATGTTACAATCATCCTCACCTAATTTGGATTTCGTCCCCAAAATCACCTTTATACAAATAAATGAGGATAACGCTTCTTCAAATCCTCTTCGGATTCCCATGTGACATTAGCACCACGATGGTGCTTCCATTGGACCTTGACCATGACTACGTCTTTATGCCGCAACTTATTTACTTTCGTTTCCAAAATTGCTTCCGGTTCTTCCACACAACGGTTTCCATTATCTACTCGGATTTCCGTCAAAGGAATCACGCTTTCCTCTTCGGCTAAGCACTTTCGCAAATAACAAACGTGAAAGTTGGGATGTATCACATCCATTTTCGGTGGTAAGTCCAATCGGTATGCTTGAAGTCCAACCTTTTCTAAAATAACAAAGGGTCCAAGGAAACGGGGACTGAGCTTCCCACGCTTCCCAAACCGGATAATTCCCTTCCATGGAGATACTTTCAACATGACCCGATCGCCCACTTGAAACTCGACCGGTCTCCTTTTCTTGTCCGCATAGCTTTTCTGTCGGTCCTGCGCCGCCTTTAGCCTTTCCCATATTTCTTTCACTTTGTCCGCCGTCTCTTGAATTATTTCCGGTCATCCTGAAAGCTCGACTCGGTGCCCTTGGTGGTTGCTCGACTCTAGCCGTCGAACCCACAGAATTTCCACCACCTCCTCTAACTAGCCTTGGCACTCTCTCTTCATATGCCCCGGTTCTCTACACTCGTAGCACACCGACCCCCGGATGGGGCACTCTCGAGTTGTGTGGCTCTTACTACCACACTTGACACACCCGATTGGACCGGAGTAAGTTCTTGTAGTACATGGCCTCGAGTGCTTTGTCTTGCACTTGTGGCACCATCGGTCCTCACGGCGTTGATCACCCGCTCTTCCGCTTGCCAAGGGTCTGGATTGACGAACGGGCCCAGACGGCCCTTCCCACTTCCGCTTCTTTCCTACAGCAGTTATCTCATCCTTCTCTGCCTCAAAGTCATCCTCTATCAGCAAGGATTCCTCGATCACATCTTGAAGGGTCACGCCCCTAGCATTCCTTACTTCCGTTCTCATCCTTGTCGGCAGTCCTTGTTGGTAAGCCTTTATCTTCGATCTCTCATCCGGGACGAGATATCCCACCAGATTCAGTTTTTCCAAGAAAATCTTGGAGTAGTCTGCGATGGTTAGGGTCCCCTTCTTCAACCCTCGAAACTCTGCTTCCAGTTTGTCAAGTGATCTTTCGCTGCAGTATTTTTCCATGATCTTCCGTTTGAAAATCGGCCAAGTCAACTTCGCCAAAACTTCGGGAGTAAGGGCGGACCGTGTGAGGTTCCACCAGATCAGGGCCTCACCCCGAAGTAGTTGGGAAGCGAATTTCACCCGTTGCGAGATATCGCACCCGCTTGACTCGAAAGCCATCTCCACTTCCTTCAACCAATACATGCATGCCACCAGATTTGCAGAATCCGAGAACTCCTTCGGATTACACCCAAGAAACGCTTTGTAGGTGCATCCTTTACTTTTACCTTTGTTTCCCTCATCAGATGGGTCTTCAACATATACCACATTTGGTCCACCCGACCCCACGACAATGTTTTCCGCCATAGGCTCAGGTTGTCGGTTGCTGGCGTCTCGATCCTCTAAGAGTTTCATGAAAAACTCTTGTTGTTGAGCCATGGCCGAATTCATGGCCAACATCATGTTATCCCGAATCCGGGTCTCCATGGTAACTTCCTCCATAATGGCATTACCTGTATTGAGGTTCCAACGTGGAATATGTTCAGGCCCTCCTGCTAAGATTGGGGGTATGGGAGGTCCATCGGAGGTTGCCCCCACAGGAGGTCGTACAACTGTAGATTCCACTTCTAACTGACCCTCTGGCGTCTCTGGTAACCTACTTCGAGTGTTTACCATCACAATCTGCCATACACGTACGAGAAATAGATTGAGAAAAGACTAAACGAGTTGAACTCATTGTACGTACTAATACCTTCATTAATTATCATAATAATAGTAAACCGAGTATGCTCACGTAACAATGCATTCATAATAGCAGTAGCTAAGTGAGATTATGAACGAACCATACACAAGAATTCTTGTCACCATCATCACAACTTTTAATTATAGTAATTCTGTAATCCTAACGCTCTCCCCACCTAGGATTACTACCCCAAGTGGACAGTGAAACTATAAAGTCTAAAGCTTAAGTCTAGATATGCTAAAACAATACCTAGTTCACTTAAACTAAAGTTCTGATACCAACTTGTAACACCCTAAAAATAGGGATAACAAAAATCCGAAAAACGGACATGAGGTATACAAAAATTGCCATAACAAGAGTCTCCCAAAAATGGGGAATATATAACTAACCTGTTTAATTACAGTTGTAATTTAACGGACAATAAATAGCAACCAACTAATATAATTTCTACAACTAGAAAAGGGATTACAAAAGGGTTGTCATCTATAAACCCAACGGTTCATTCCAAGGTATAAAATGTCCATGTGAAAAATCCCCAAGCTCTCACCCCAAAGCAACTAATCCTGCTTAGGACCGGCGCCACCAGAACCTGAGATACAAATCGACACCAACAAGTGTTAGGCCAAAAATCCTAGTGAGTTGAACAATAATAAACATGCATAAGCAGTTACAATTCTTATCAGCAGTTAACCAGAGTTCAACAATATGTGGAGTCAACAGGGGATACCCGTAGCACTAATCAGTTCCACCCAAGAGACAATGTACCTTAGTGCCACTACCAAGAGTGACACCCAAAGGCCCGGCCCATCCTACAACTACAACCATGGCAATACCCCGGATGGCGGAGGTCTAGGCACATACCCACACGGTGGTGCCCAAGACTACATCCTCCTAGTGTCTACCGACTTGGTTCGTCCAACATAATACGTATAGGAGGTCTTGAGGTATATATCTACCAATGCATTTCGATACCAACCATGGGTACTATGCTACCATCGTATGACACAAGTCTATCATGAGACCCAAATACCAACATAATCAATGTTTAGATATTAAATTGCCAAAAGGCATTCCATGTAGAATTTATCATCTACTATACCACATATAATCCATATCATGCCAAAATGCCATCAATGTACATTCATGGAGCAAATCCCAAATATTCAACCAATAGAGTAAAGCATGGCAAATACTCATAGAAGATAATCCAACATATTGTACACAATGCTATCATCAAGTATTTGAACACATAAAGGTAACCAACATGAGAAATGTTACAATAATACCAATAGAAGATTATGATGTGTATCTAGTTTTAACAAAAGGTTTAGTAAACTCACAATCTAGGTTTTGATCCCAAAACCTAGAAAAGATGAAACCCTAGAAGAAGATGAGACTTGGAGTTGAAGCTTGAAGACTTGAGAAGAGTTAATGCAAGATTCCAATGATCCAACCACCAAGGTAGGTTGTATTTATGAGGGTTAGGGTTTGGTGAGAAAAGGGACTAATTTAAGAACTCCAAAAATCGCCAAGAGAGAGAGAGAGAGATGTGAGAAAAATATGGAAGAAAATCAGACAAAGAGGGGTTTTGGGGAATGCAGGTCGATCGCGACTTGTGCCGCGACTTGCACCCGCGGCATAAGTCGCCCGTGTGCTCAACTGTTAAGACTTCAGTGGATTACGCGGCTTATGCCGCGACTTCCACCCGCGGCGTAAGTCGTGAGGTTCCTCAAACACGCACACTCCAGTGTACTACGCGGTTTGTGCTGCGACTTCCACCCGCGACTAAGTCGCGTAACTCACTGCCCAACAAATGCTAGTCTAAAACTTCCAATCTGACACCAAGCAACTAGCATAGACGAAAATGGCAATTAAGCATAAAATTTCTACTTTGATAAACACATATACATAAGATTAACTAGGCCTCTTACTTACCTGAAATTCCGGATGTTACAGAATCGACACAATACTGAGCAACAAAGGCAGGCATACTGTCAAGCTTGGCATTTATCTTAGAAAGATCCTCCAAAAGTTGAGCATTTAACTGATCCTAATTGTTGGCCCGCTGCCGAAGAGAGGCAAGCTTCTGATCCCGAGCATCGAAAGCAGCTTTGAGAGCTGCCACCGAGATAGTAAGATTGGTATGACCCTGGATGAGCTGCTGTAAATGCGGAATGACCGCATCCAAAGCATCCACGAGAGGGTTAGCCAGATTCTGAATGTCTTGTTCCATAACATCCATGCATTTTAAGAACTCAGTCTGAACTTTGAGGAGCTCAACACTTTGTTCTTTGAGGAGATCAATCACGGTAATGAGAGACTTAGAGTTGGCCTCTAAATTACCAGTGATATGCGTGTGCCGAATAGCACCCTGTTCCAGAAGATTGATACGATGACCGGTGGAGGCCAGAAACCGCTCATATTTCGTTCTTAGATTGGAAAATTGAGTGCCAAGACTTCGGTGCTGCCGATTTATATCAAGAATATCGGCAAGCACATCTAGAGGTATGGGAAGGTGAGATTGAGAGGAATCTGGAACATATGGTAGTGGAGGGGGTGGAGGTGGTGTTGTCGATGGTCCCGCTCTTTCGGCAGTAGGGGAGGGAGGTTGATGAGGTAAGGTTCGGTGAGGTGCAATAGGTTGTCTTTTATACAGGAAATCAGGTGGGTTGAGGAAGAGGTAGAGTGTGGGGGTGAGTGTTTGGGATTGGATTGAGGAGAAGGGGTGGGTTTTTTGGGTGAGGCTTGCGGTAAAGGTTTATTGGGGGAAGGTTTTTTGGGTGAAGGCCTTTTTGGGGGAGGGTTTCTTTGGTGAATGTGTGGGTGAGGGGGATTTGTCGGCAATGATAATGGTTGTCGAACCGATTTCCTTGGGACAAGGGGGTTGTTCGATGGCATCGTATGAGGTATTGTCATGGAAGAGCATTTCCAGAAAGTCATTGTTACCCTTGGAACCGACCCCTGGAAAGGCCGATTCTTTATCGAGTTATGCAGAAACATCGGATTAAACCCGGGTGATAGGCCGTGATGTGGGTAAGAGGAATGCTGGTCCGGGGAGGAAACAACTCATCTTCATCCAACAGTTGAAATGTTGGTGAAGGTTTAGTCAGGGTCCCTGCTTGTACAACCAAATCCTTTTGAGAGGGAATGGAGGAGGCATACTTGGGTTTAACAGATTCCCATGGTCCAACTGGGAGAATTTCAACTTCAACCAATTTTTGAGAAAAGGAGTGTGAGGCTTGACCAAGTGTGGTTTCCTAAGCCTCTTAGCGAGACTTAGGGGGGGATTTAGAGCCCCGCCGCTTCAAAGAAGGAGAGGATTTGACATGGGTAGTCTCCGAAGGTTCTTTCGGAGACAGTGTCAAGGCGGCAAGTGTAGCGTTACCGATAGCCTTTTTCTTTTTAATTGCCACCAATTTGGCTCGGGAAGAAGTGGGGGGAATAGGGGCCACCGAAATTTCATGACCCAGTGAATGTTGAGTCCTTTCGGCTTGCATACCCACTGGAGCACCCCAAATCGAATTGGGAGTTGTAGCAAAAGTAATCATAACTGGAGTCAAGGGGTTGTCGGTAGCCTTCGGGTCTTTGCTCAACACTTGCTTTCCTAGTTAACTAGGTTGTAAGTCATACACAATAGTTGGCTCCGGGAGGGCAACATCGACAGCAAGGGGTTCCTCCAGTTTGTGGTTGATGATGAGTGAGAGGAAACGTGGAAGAGCCACGTGTGAAGTACAAGAAGGCGAAGTAACAGTAACAATAGAGTCGAAGATGACTTAAGTAAAATCGATAGGCCAGAGAAACATGAGTGCATGGGCCAACCGAGTTACATGAGTCGGAGATTGATCCCACCCAAAAGTCTTGTGGGAGATGCAATAGATGAGATGGGAGAAGAAGAAGTTCCATACGCCGCCCATGTTCTTGCGGAGAAGAGTCCCGATGCCCTTGCCCTTTCCATCATGAATGTAGTTATGGGCTTGGATTACCTCCTCTTGTTCGTGGTTAGTAGGGAAAGGAGCATAAGGTGTAAAGACCGGAAGTTAAAGAATGGAACGAACATCTTCAACCCCGAATGTAAGATCGGTATGTTCAGAGTCCGAGAGAATAGAGGCGGATACCTTATGGGTTTCTTCATCGTAAGAGCACGTAAGCCAGAAGTTACCAAGGAGAATTTTGCTCATCTTGGTAGAAGCAGTAAGAGCATGCCGAATAGGTGATCGTTGAAGGAAGATCAAAACCTGGTTGAACTCCGGGTGATCGATATCTGCACTCAGACGTGTAATGTGGTTGCATGCGGGAAACATAAGGGATTCCCTAATGAGTGGGGTGTTCTTGGTGGACTTAGAAGATTTTGATGATACCATTAATGAAATCTTGAGAAAATACTTGCAGGTGTGTGAGAGAGAGGGAGGTCATGAGTGAATGAAGAAGATGGTGAAACTGTAAAAAGAAGTAAAGGTAAATATTTATAGGCTGGAGGGAAAAACGGATTTCAAAAACCATTTAATTTAAATTAAATGGGATTAAAAAGGTAATGATGGTAATAGGGGGTGTAGGACGTGGGGAAGTGGAAGGGCCGAAAACGGCCTTGTCAGAGTCGTGGACTAAACGGAGGGTCGTGTCCCTGACACACGATTCAAGTCGTGACACGTGTCACTTGGAGATTGGGGAGACCAGAGGTACCGAAAATGTTCGACAATGAGAGGATAAGATCAAAACACGTCATCATTAAAGTTATGTAGGGAAGATCCTTGCCAAAACATATGGTTTCGGTAAGCAGTGAATGGGTAATTTGGCAAGGAAGGTCTGTGTCGAAGCATAAGGTTTCGGTAAGGAGAGGTGTTACCGAAATAGTGAGATCAATCCACCATTCGGTAGGTTCCAGTCTTGCCGAAAGACAAAATTCGGTAAGATGATAAGATTGCCAAAGATAGAGCTTTGGCAGAGAAGAGGCTTACCGAAACAAGAGTTCAGTAGAAAAGACTTAGGATTTTTTTTACTCAAAATTTAAAATACCTAGAGATCCAATAAGGAAGTTGAATCTTGCTTCATCGAGAGGCTTGGTAAAGAGATATGCCAACTGGAGATCAGTAGGAATGAAGTGCAACTCAATATCACCTTTAGAGATATGATCTCTGATAAAATGATATCTGATATCTATGTGCTTTGATCTAGAGTGAAGCAAACGGGTTATTGGCAATAGCTATTGCACTTGAATTGTCACATAGTATGGGATCCGGGAGTAGAATTGATCATAGTCTTGTAGTTGATTCTTCATCCACAAGATATGAGCACAACAACTTCTAGATGTAACATATTCAACTTCAGTAGTAAAAGTAGAGACTGAATGTTGTTTCTTACTTGACCAACTGACCAAGTTTCCACCTAGCAATTGGCAGCTTCCAGTTGTACTCTTCATGTCTACTTTCGATCCTGCAAAGTCAGAATCTGAATAGCCAATTAGGTCAAAACCTGAGTTTTGGGATACCAAAGACCCAGATTCATGGTACCTTTTGGATACCGAAAGATGCATTTTACAGTATCCAGGTGTGATTCCTTAGGATTGGTTTGATAACGTGCACATAGACAGGTAGCATACATAATATTTGGTCTGCTAGCAGTAAGATAAAGAAGAGAACCAATCATTCCTCTATAATTGGTGATGTCAACTGGTTTACCAGCTGGATCAACATGAATTTTAAAAGGTGGTGCCATGGGAATTTTCATGGGAGAACAATTTTCAAAATTAAACTTCTTCAGAAGATCATGAATGTATTTACTTTGGTTTATGAAAATCCCTTCAGAAGTTTGTTTGATTTGAAGACCAAGAAAGAATGTTAGCTCACCCATCATACTCATCTCATATTTACTCTTCATGAGAGAGGCAAACTCTTGACAAAGAGATTCGTCAGTAGCACCGAAAATGATATCGTCCACATAGATTTGAACAAGAATAATATTACCTTTGGTCTTCTTGAGAAAGAGAGTGTTGTCAATCTTACCGCGGGTATATTTGTTAGAGAGAAGAAAATCTGATAAAGTATCATACCAGGCCCGAGGAGCCTGTTTGAGACCATAGAGAGCTTTATCTAGTTTGAACACATAGTCAGGATGAGCAGGATCTTCAAAACCTGGAGGTTGCTTCACATAGACTTCCTCAGCAAGCTCTCCATTGAGGAAAGCACTTTTAACATCCATTTGAAAAACTCTGAAGTTTTTTTAGCAACATGAGCTAGAAAGATTCTAATTGCCTCAAGTCTAGCAACAGGAGCAAAAGTTTCATCATAGTCGATTCCTTCCTCCTGTATATATCCTTGAGCAACAAGCCTAGATTTGTTCCGGATAACAATACCCTCTTCATCCATCTTGTTTCTAAAGACCTACTTAGTGCCGATGATGGTCTTTCCTGAAGGATGGGGAACTAGTCTCCATACCTTGTTTCTTTCAAATTGAGAGAGCTCTTCTTGCATGGCAGTGATCCAACATGGATTGTGTAGAGCTTCTTCAATCTTCTTGGGTTCCATGATGGAGAGAAAGTTTACATAGAGGCAAATATTTCCAATCCCTCTTCTTGTTTTAACACCTGCCTGTTGATCACCTATGATCTGTTCAATGGGGTGATCTTTGGTCCATTTAGTGGCTCGTGGAAGAGGTGCAGGAAGTGGTTTTGGAGAGTATGAAGAGAAGGGTTCGGTAGGAATGTTGTAGGTAGGTTTAGGAGGAGTGGCTTGAGATATAGGTTTGGCAAGAAGTTCAGACACCACAAGTTGATGGTTTGGTTCGGCAGAGGATGAGGATGAAGGTTGGTTATTTTGAGAATGGAGATCTGCCGAAAAGGGGACATATGAGGGTCTTGCCGAATTTTGACTATGTGAATCTTCTTCTACACAAGTAGTGATCCACTGATACAATTCATTGTCATCACAAGAAATAGAGGATGACTTTTGATCATCAAACTTTACATGTATTGATTCATCAATACATTTCCTTCGAAGATTGTAGATTCTATAGGCTTTAGAAGTGAGAGAATAGCCCATAAAGATCCCTTCATCAGCCTTGGGATCAAATTTCCCAAGATGTTCTCGGTCATTAAGAATGAAGCACACACAACCGAAAACATGAAGAAAGTTGATGGTAGGTTTTCAGCCATAAAAGACTTCATAGGGAGTCTTGTTGTGCCTTTTCACAATGATATACCTGTTTTGGGTGAAACATGTTGTGTTGATAGCTTCAACCCATAAATAGGTAGGAAGATTCGATTCACTTAGGATAGATCGTGCAAATTCACATAGAGTTATGTTCTTTCTTTCCACAACTCCATTTTGTTGTGGTGTTATGACAGCTGCAAAGTTTTGGGAGATGCCTTTGTCATTAAATAAGGCATCCAAGGTATCGTTTCTGAATTATGTGCCATTGTCACTTCTAACAGATCGTACAAGTTGACCATTAAGCACTTCATACTTCTTGACAAAGTTGATGATTTTTTCAGAAGTGTCACTTTTGTACCTGAGAAAAGATACCCAAGTGTAACGTGTAAATTCATCAACAATTACAAGAATGTACATTTTTCCACCTAGGCTTGGAGTGCTGACAGGGCCACATAGATCCATGTGCAGCATCTGGAGAGGAGAGGTGATAAAGAAACACTGCTTGGTTTTGAAAGAGGACTTTGTCAGTTTCTCTTTCTCACAAGCTGCACATATCTTTTCTTTAGCAAAAGAGAGCTTTGGCACTCCAATAACTAGCTCTTTGTTGGAAAGAGCATTTAACGTCTTGAAGTTAAGATGAGAGAGACGTTTATGCCAGAGCCAGTTCTTCTTTACAGAATCTTCAGAGATGAAACATATGTTTTCTTCTTCTGCCGATTTGTGGCTCATGTTGATGATGTACACATTGTCCTTTCTAGAGCCAGATAGGACAGTGTGATAGTTTCTGTTAGTAATGAGACAGTCATCCACTCTGAAGATCACATAGTAACCCAATTCACATAGTTGACTAATGCGTAGAAGATTATGCATTAGTCCTTCCACATAGGCAACTTTGTTGAAGGTGATGGAACCATTAGAAAGAGTTCTGTAACCTTTAGTGGAACCACGAGAATTATCACCAAAGGTCACAGTTGGTCCCTTTTTCAGTCACATAGTTTATTAGGAGAGATTTGTTGCCGGTCATATGACGTGAGCACCCACTATCAAGATACCATGTGTGTTGATATCCAATGACCTGCAATCACAGAGAAATCAGTCCTTTGGTACCCATTTTGAGGTGGGTCCTTTAGGGTTAGAAGAGACAGAAGAAGAAACATCTTTATTATATCTCTCAATTCGTTCCTTTGGGCAATCTTTTGCCAGATGAAATGTGTCAACGCAGTTATAGTATTTTCTATAAATGAATACCTTCTTAGACACTTGACACGACTCTTTGGCTTTTTCCTTGGATTTGACTTTGAGAGATTTGAAGGGTGAAGGAAGAATACTAGGCATAGGTCCTAGGATTCCCTTTTCAGATGAGGGAAGAGGAGAGATTTTCCCTTGGATTTTGGTTTCTTCAAGTTTATTGATCTGAGAATAAACTCAGTGGGTGGAACATGAGATTTACCTTTTGAAAAAGGCGTCATCTTTCTTTTTAAGGGAAGGTCAATGATAACAAATTTTCCTTTATCAAGAGGAGTGGGCTTCTTAGAGGAAGAAAAAGAAGAAGAGGCTTCATCAAGATTTAATGTTTGAAAAAGATAATTCACGGGTTTAACAACATCATTCGAATCTTGATCCTCGTCAGGTTGAGGTTTGGTTTGTTTAGTAGAAATAAAAATTCCAAACTTTCTAGAATCACGAAGATCCATAGAATACACAGAGCCAGAATATCCTGAGTCAGAATCAGTACACTTAAGAGAGTAAGAGGGTAGATTAGAAGAAGAAGGATGGATATGAGAAGAATAGGGAATCTGAAAAGAAGGATAATCGACATCCATTTTACCATAACCGAGACCAAATTTATCATCACCAGTTACCTGGTCCTGAAAAATCTTTTCAAGGTTCTTAGAAGAGGATGTCCATTTTCTAACAATTTCTTGTTCTTTCTGAAGACGTTTAAACAATTTATTTTTCTCTTTTGCAAGGACAAAGTTGATGGTTTTCAGATCTTCTAACTAAACTTTGGTTTTGACAAAATGTTTTAACTGAGACAGACAGACTTGTAGTTGAGAGGAGAGAGACTTGATCTGAGCATTTTCTCTTTTCTTAGCATCTTTTTCATTATGGTAAAGAACAGTTAAAGAATCATAGGCCTCAATCTTTTCATCATTTGAGATAGAGAGTGAAAGGGATGTACCTGGGAAGAGGAGGAAAAGCACTCAACAGAAAAGTTCATTGTTGTATCAGTATCCTTGGCATCGGCTGCATCATATAGCTTGGCCATAAGACACTTGCTTGAAATATCCTTTTCGCTTTCAGAAACGGGTTCATCGGCCCAGTCATGGGATTTGGCCATTAAGCCATTTCCTCTTTGGTGTGAGCTTTCATTTCTCTCTTTTTCTCTTTTATACTTTGCCTTGTACTTTTCAGCTTGATCAGAATTTTCTTTGAAAGAAGAGGAAGAAGATTTTCGAGAGTGAGATCGACCTGTAGCGATAGATCTTAATCTTCTCCCTTTGGAAGAGTTGGAAGAGTTTGATTTGGATTTCCTTGGAGGATTGCTTCTGCACTCAGACGCAAAATGACCTTTCTTGCCACATGCGTAGCATTTCTCTTGGGATTTATCCATAGAGTTCTTAGAGGAGAAAGAAGATTTTCTATTAGTTCTAAAATGGTTAGAAGGGTGGTTGTTTCTGAACTTAGAAAAGTTGGCCAACATTCCCATTTCCTCAGTCATCTGGTCAACCGAGGTTTTCTCACCCTCATCAATACATCTTGTAAAAGATTTTCTCATAGTCTTCCGGTAGGAACCGTTCCATCATTAGTTGCTTTATCATACTCCATGAACGAACCGGACCTTTTCGTTGCCTTTGTCGTTGGACTAATAGCTTGTCCCACCATACGGCGGCGGTGCTCTTTAGGCGAAAAGCAACCATCTTTATTTGCTTGTGTTCCGGTATCTCCATGATATCGAAAAAACGATCGACCTCGATTTTCCAGTCTAGGAACTCTTCTACACCCATGGTTCCATAGAAGTAGGGTATATCGGCCTTCATTCGGTAATCGGGGTCTTTTCGGGGTGGTTCGACTTCCTCTTCGGATTTCGAGTCGGAACTTGAACTAGTAGTCTGGTTGTATCGACCACCACGTGGTCGATTTCGATCTTCTTGCCTGTCTCGTCTCCGTCGTTCAGTATTGTTGGCGTTGATCTGATTAGTGAATGTGGTTGTCAGCGTGTTGAGGGCTGCGGTAAAAGCCGCTGTGACCCCATCAAGATCTGTTCGGGTGAGAGGTGGTGGTTGTTCTGCCATCTCGAAGGTGAAGAGACAGGAACATCTGTGCTCTGATACCAACTGACGCAGTAGGAATACGTGGAAGGATTGACAAACGTCAAACCCGAAAAGGATTATGAGTTTACAAGCGTAAGACTCAAGAATATGGAGAAAACTCAAAACTCTCTAAGAGAACTTTTATTAAAACTTGATAATTCAATTCAATGAAAACAATAAAGGGATTAATCCTATTTATAACTAGGAAATTAAATCTATCTTAATTCTAAACCAACTAGGAAACTATTTAAATAAGCATAAAAGGAAACTAAATAATAATTCTAATAATAAATAAAGCTAATCAATAATTATCCTAATAATTAAAATAAGGAAATAAGTTGTTGAGAGTTGTCCCGAGACTTAAGTCTCGGTAGTTTTTGGTCTAGCGGTCACCGAGACTTGTACCGAGACTTGAGTCTCGGTGTAACTACCGGTAGGGGCTGTTTTCTCCAGTGTGCACCGAGACTTGTCCCGAGACTTAAGTCTCGGTGAAACTCTCGGTAGCTTTTGCCTTGATTTTCTATTGTGGTCCAATTGCTCTTCAAACCTCGTCGCTAGCCGCTCTACATCAGTGCATCTAAAACCAGAAAAAACATATGGAATTACTTACATGTTTGTCCGAAATGTGGCATCAAATGAAATTACATCACCAAACTCTCTATAGTTCAACCTTGCAATTTCATTAGCCCATAAAATTGTAATTAACTCCTTTTTTTTTGAAAGGGTATCCTTGGCACAGCCTAGACTAATCCTGTCAATTTTTTACTATTAAAGCGACAACCCTGGATAAACCCCAGTGGCCACAGGTTGCGTACACCAGGATTCGAACCCGGGGTGGATGGGATATCCCACCACATCCCCCACGGGCCTTAACCAATACGCCACAAGCCTTGTGGTTTAATTAGCTCCTTCTCATTACACTCAAACTCAAAAAAGAAGTCTGAACAAGCTTTCTGCCTACCGTCCAAAATGTTAGTTAGCATTTGCGCATCCTTATTCTCGACAAATGTCATCATGTCCCGCTTAAAAATCTGGTAGTCTCTAACAGTTCCTCCAGATTCACCCAAACAACCTTTCATAGCATTACGCATCCTATGGGATTTAGCTATACCTAATTTTGAAGTAGAAGCATGATAAACACTCAACTGATTCGTAAATGTCAACCCACGTTTCTCCCAAGATAATGACATCTCATTTCGATCAAACAACAGGTGATTATGTTTCATAACAAACTTGTAAACCTCAAACCGTGATTTCTCCTTAACATAATGAATTTTCAAATATGCTAAACACCCACACCTCTTAAGGTTGGAATTCCTTTGACGTCGACCACAACCTTTAATGAATCATACTTCTTCTCAGCGGGAATACCTTGCTTACTACAAACAAAAAACCTGGCAGTAATATGCCCATCAACATTCTTCTTTTTATTAGACAACCGAATATCAAATCCCACTTCCTCCGTGTATTTCCTATACATTTTCTCCGCCATCTCCACTGTATCAAAGAAATCACCAATTTTGGGTGTAATGGCTTCGTCAACAATAGGTGCATAATACTTCGTCCCAACTAGAGATTCTTCAATTTTGAAGCGCTTTTCATCTACATAGATAGATCAAAACAATTATGATTAATCGCGGGGATTAAAAACAAGAAACTTCACGGAGTTGTAAAATTTGAAGTAATATTCATTAACAATTACTCAAAGTATCAAATACTCGAAGGAAAAACCGGAACGTATTGAACAAAGGATAAACCGAAACGTATCAATCACTCGAAGACCGTCGGGAAATGAGGTAATATTCATAAAATATTCATTAACAATTGAATACGTTAGCTTAAATTATAAAATCGAGTATGATCCACTTGAAATAATAAACCCAAATACAAAAGACTCAACTATATCATGAATACCGAACCTAATATTAAACCAATAAACTAGACAATCAAACCTTGCAACAATCATGTATGACGAATCATGGCAGTACAACATTCAACAATCATGAAGTATTCACATTTTAAAAATAATAGCCAAATCCCATCAAAATTCATATCACACATCCAAACACACATGCACATACTTGCTCTTTTGCTAAAAATCTTTCGGTCACAAATTAAAATTCTCCTAAATATATATATTTTTATGAAACAATGCATTGAGTAAAATGACTTGATTTACGAAAACAATATGATTTGTTATATACAACAAACCTCATGTATTACAATATAATACGTCATGATTACAAACCCTACCGTATAAACTACACAAAAAAAACATACAAAAAAAACCCGACCTTCCTCATTCCCTTCCTCATAAGGTACGAAACACTACTAGAAAAATGTGAAATACCGACGACAATTACCGACGGCAAAAAGCAGTCGGTATTTACCGACGGCAAAAAGACGGCCTACCAACGGTATCTTTTTAATTTTATTTTTTATTTATTTTTAATAAGTCGTCGGAAAACCGTCGGAAAAATTAGTGAAATACCGACGGCTTACCGACGGTTGTTTTTTTCATTTCATTTTATATTTATTTTTAATAAGTAAATACCGTCGGAAAACCGTCGGTAACTGGAACCGTCGGTAAGCTGTCGGTAGTTGTCGTCGGAAAACCGTCGCTGAATATTACCGACCAGCTTTTTACCAACGATCATTTCCGTCACAAAACCGTCGCTAAAGCCTTTTTCCGACGGTTTACCGACTGTTTCAGCCGTCGGTAATACGATTTATTTTAGTAGTGAAATAATCTTCAGCACGAAAACCATCTGCTGTTTCCGGAACTCCTACCACAACATGGGATGAATTGCATTGCATCGAGTCGAACGCCA